>PVIH01002682.1:47500-152480 GCA_004025045.1 Sigmodon hispidus
GTGAGATTTTTATCTCCTTCCCACATAGAACATGATCCTTCTCTCCAATTTGCATCCTTGTTCTATCCATTACCACTAAAGGAAATGTCATCCTTTTAAATAAATTCACTTAAATTTGTCAAACAATATGTGGTGTCTTTCAAAACTCAAACAAACTAAAGGAACAGAATGCAGTTACCATCATCTTTCTGCTTCTCCTGATGTCAATTAAACTTTGAAGATAAGCAAAGTCTTCGAGAAATCAGATCTAAATCTCCAACAGCTATGTCCCAAGCTTGTTTCCATATTTAATTGATACCTAAATGCAAAAGTATTTTCTATATCAAATTAAAATGAGTAGGTTCTTATCTAGCATTTTAACATGTTTTTATTGTGGTGTGAAAAGATAGTATGAGATCAGTTCTTCTGAATGTTTAAAGAAGACATACTATGGTGTTCTATACTGTTATATTACATACAATGAAGATGTTACATACTGTACAATAAATCATTAGCACAGTGTCATACAGGTCTCTAGAACCCAAGCATTTTGTAACACATTTCTGATATGTATATTCTAAAGTAGAAACAAATCGACTTCTCTTTAATTTTGGAAGCATCACCCTGTTAACTCTGAGTACTCTGTATATTGTGAAAAAAAAACAATGATTTTCAATCTATACAAAATAAAAAGAATTTCTTGAAACTTTGGGAAGGTGGGTGTTTGTGAGAGTGATAGTGACAAGATTCCCATGATATCTTCCTTTTCACACACACACACACACACACACACACACACACACACACCACAAATGCTGTGATGCCTGCACTCTCAACTGCAAAGGAAATCTATGATAGAGTAAGCCAACTTGAGCAACAGCAAATTCATTTATAAATAGTGACAACTCAAATCCTTAAGTTTGTAAAGAAATGTCACTGTTGTCTGAAGGAATCGGTCCCAGGGAGCTGCTGTTCAACTATGGTTGCACTCAGCTGTGGCTGTGGAGTGCAGGGAGGTCTTTTTAAGGCTGGTGGGCACAGACCAGCCAGAGAGAGAATTCTGCATACTGTACGGATCATCGCTCAGTTCAGGGCAGTCACATCGCATCTGGGATCAGCCAGCGTGCTCTATGAAACCGTCAGTCCTCATTTGTGTCTGGCTGTTTTCTGTCCAGCTGTAAACAAGGCCGGCTCAAGTTGTCTCTCTACTCTTATCCACATGGGCAGATCCCACAGTCAAACCGAGTCAGAAACCTCAGAGCTCGACTCGCTTCTTGCAGACAACAGTTCTAGGGCACACTGGGTAGTAACAAAGAGAAGCCCCTTCTGGATGACAGGGTCCTCAGTTCCTTTTCAAAAATGCATGCCTTTGATTCCTACAGGAGCTGGCATGGCATGTCTCTTCCATGAAATGAAATTGGGTTTTTCCTAGCAAAACATTTTTTTTTCCTTCAACAGACAAGCTCAGCAGATTCATCTAGTTAGGAGTGGGGATAGCAATGAGGGTGAACATTCTGTTGTTTTACTGCTTCAGGGGCTTCATGTGAATCAGGCAAAAAAGACATGGATAGAAGCACTATCAATCTGGTCCAACTCCAGGAAGCTAACAATGCTGAATTGCTCTTGGGCAAAAAGGATGTAGTAACGACAAAGAGAAGCAGGTACAATGGTTTCTGGTCTCCTCTACCTTTGCAACACATCAAAGCTAGACCATGGTTCTACAGAACCCTTCCCTCAGTAAGAAAAAAAGGGAGGGGAAATATACTGGAGGGCCCTTACCTGGCAAGTGGCGTGGGGGTGCTTGAGATTTACATGGTCACTCTATTGAATCCTCCTAGGCATTGGCATGCCCCTGTTTAGACTTTCCTCTGGGAATCTGTTTTGTTCTCCCAATCTATTACTTTGTCAGTTTAAAGAAAAACAGCCACAGAGAAAAGTTTGCAATTTGCACCTGTCTGCTCTGAGCAGTCTGTGTCACACCAGGTGGGGAACAACCCTAGTGCTGCTAATGAGAATAACATAGGGGAGGGGCTATGGAATACAGGGGGAGGGGCTATGGAATGCGGGGGAGGGGCTATGATGTGCAAGGGAGGGGCTTATTGTTTAGATTCTTTTCTAACTGATAGGGGCCTCTCCATTTTCTTGTGTCACAGTTCCTAATTTAAAAGTTTTTAAAAGTGACATCATGCACTCTTTAAGGAAATGTTTAAATGTCATAAAACTTAGAACTGAATCAAAGCTAAGCCTGGGTGGCTTTGGATGAGAAAAAAATCTAATGCTGAATTATTTCCAAGTTATCAGACCTATAAAAGACTTATAGAGATGTTTACTTACAAAAACAGTGAGGAAAGAAAGTAAATTTAAATCTTTTAAAACTTGTTCCAGAAGTAGAACTAATTCTGGAAATAATGTCAAATGTCTGAATGTAAACCCCAGGTAACTTGGGTTAAGGTGCCTTTGAAAATTTGGTTTACTGAGCTCAAAACAAAATGCAAATATTTGCCTACAGAATTACATCTAGGTAGAGGTCGATGTATTTACCCAACTCAGTGTAAAATTTGAAAAAAAAAAATAATTCTCCACCATTGCAAAAATGTCATCTGGTAGCGTTCTCCCTTCTGAAAATTCTGTCTGCCTTCCGCTCTGATTTCAAGGGCTGTATCTGTAAACCACCATCTGTTTTGAAGAAGTTTAGATTAAGCTCACTAAGAATTACAAAATTGTAAGCATGGCTTCTTAACATTTCTTCAAACTTCATTTGTTCAGAAGCACCGTCATCTTTGACATTAGAGTAATAGGCACATTCCTAAAAACGGCCTGAAATGTAGTAAACTACGAACAAAGCATAGGGGACTTCTCCAAGGACCCACGCTTCCTGTGGATGCGCCAGGACCCCTCATTGCACTTCCTGATGAAATAATAACGGATATGACAGAGGGTTAAATGAAACTGAGGTGGTAGCAAGTGTGTGTCACCAGGAAGGGGCGTAATTGAATAGAGTCCTCGGCTGGCATCTCGCCTGACAGATGACGTTCCAGCTCGCTAGGCGATGACCCTTCTGTGCAACTTTAGGAGCTACGCCAGCCATGGCTGAGCCCTGCTTGGGTCAAAGGGCTGAGCCATGTGTAATTCAGAGCAGAAGAGGTCCCACGTTCGCTCCACAGAAACAATTACACTACTTATTTCACTCTAGCCCCGGCCCAAAACTCTCCAGCCTCCCAGCTTCAGTGCAGTCAATCTAATTCTGCCCCTGGGCGATAAGCCACATGAAAATATGTGGCGCTGTGTTTATAAATCTAATCAAAAATAGAAACAGTGGACAGGCGCAGTGAGGTCCTCTTATGGATCATGGGAATCCTGAAATTCTGAAGGCGCTTTTGTTTCACTTCTATAGACTCTTTTGCTACTGTGCTCTTTGCCCTACTCGTTAATCACCCTCTTTGCTCATGAGCGCTACAAAGGACACCGGAGTTCTGCTCAGTCCTGTACTTTCCGTTCATGGATATTATGAAGAATTGAGCTAAAAGGCTGCTTTGAAAGGAAAATATCAAAAAGGAGGACTCCTGTTAACATCAATCTCACCTTTCTATCCATGTTGTCTGCTCGCTGCCCCTGGCAATGCACAGATTTAAATCGAGTGTCTGGAAAAAAAGAAAAATAATATGCCAGAATAAATTGGCCCGATCAGAAGATACACGAAGAAATCTGGGGTTGCAAGGCTCTGATGCCACTTAATAGTCTGAGGATGCTAAGCATGAAGTCAACTGGGTCTAACGTGGAGTTGTCTTATTGTGGATGTTTCTTTTTTCATCATACTCCCAAACCTCAACCCAGTGACTACTCACAAAACATGCAACAAAAGCAATCTCTAGGAAAAAGATTCAGACTCAATCCAGAGACCCACAATCTCCTATCCTCAGCCCAAAAGGTGAAAAATTTATACTTCACTTAAGATTCAGTGTCTGCTTGCTGTATATACCTAGATTGTTTATCTAAAAATAAAATAAAATAAAAAGATCCAGTTGTGTAACTGCAAAGCCAAGAATAAATGGGTACTTTGAGTCAAGCAGATTAAACTGTGCAAATATCCAGCAAAGATACAGAATATAAGATTTTTCATGAAGGGAAAATGGTTTTTGTTTGGTTTTCACTCTTAAACCTCTTTGGAATCTTGCAATAGATTAGCAACTTCAAGCTCCTCTATTTGATGTCATTTCAGTTGACAAAACTAGAATTGTCTAGAACATGAATGACTACAATGATGGGAAAGTTTAAAAGATAAATACTGGCCTCAGCATTTATTATATTATTATAAAAGTCAGCAAAAACATCTTTTAACCTTAGCGTTTGCCTTCTGAAATGACCATTACTCTCTAGCACTAACATAAAATAAACGGGTGCCCTTCACATTTCTTACTCAGAGCTGTCAATTATATTTTAAAAGTCACTTCCCAGAGTGTGTGAAAGCGTTTAATACCTATCAGCATTAAAGAATCTGAAGGACTTTTGTCACTCTATAGCATATGCTAAGACTGTTGCTTTTTATATAATATAGATTAAACTATTATACTAAATGTTCTTTTCCTAAAATAAGTGATATGTGTTTAAATAATTAATTGAATGTATCAAAATAGAGAAACTTTAGATAAGTCACAGAAGTTGGAGTATTTGTCATATACCCCCACACAATAGTAACTGAAGAGTAATTCAATTGCACATATTTGGCAGAACCATCATGGAATGACATTAATGTTCTTTTGTTTCTTTAATTTGGTCTTAAAAATTAATGCTTATCCTTTGAAATGTTTTCAACTTGCAAAGTTGTTGAACTCATTTTCTTCATAGACATACTTTGTAGTCATGTAATTAGAAGTGGATTTGCCTAAAGACCATATTTATGCCATCTCTGATAATGTCAAAGAATGCTCAGAAAATGTTGATTAAAGCAGATCACCTTCTTTTTTCTTGAGGTTACTTTTCTTACCTTCCTACACAAATATCCAAGCTATAATATCAACACAGAGGATAATTGTGAAATAAGGTCACTCATTACCTCGTATCAAATATATACCTAAACCTGAAATGTGGCTTTAATAGAAATAAGCCTCATGACATTTAAAAGCAGTGATCATTAGAGAGAGAGAGTCTTTTTCTCTCTCATGAGCAATAAGTGTGTCCCCAGTCACCTCCCTCCTGGGGGATTTCTGGAAGCTTGGGTCAGGCAATATTTGCAAGAAGGAGTCTTGAGTTTCCAAATTTCTGTGAACTGGAATTTGGGGAATGTAGTCAGATTCAATGTAGTCACAATTCAGGGGCAAGCATCACCTTAGAACTGATGAAGAACAAACAGGCCACCTTGACCCTAAGGAAAATTAGTAAATCTGAAACTTAACTTGAAGGACATGGAATGATTTTGACAAGATTGTAGCACTGATGCAAATATTGGGGCATGAAAATGTGTCCCTAATGTAATTCCTGCAGCCTGATTTGAAGCTCTTCCAAGTAGAGGAAGGACAACAGTCAACAGAAAGTTGGGAAAGAGAAGAGCCTTGGACTGCTAAGCTTTCTGGAAAATCAAATGGCTGGACATAGGGTCTGAGTTCCAGAAGCAAAAGAAGGAAGGTGAACAGGAAGACCCCATCACCTCTGGAAGGAGATGCACACAACTCTGCAAAACATTGTGGAATAAACAGACAGATTGCAAAGGCAGCAAAAGGTAAGTAGATTGGGCATGAGCAAAGAGAGGACTATGGGAATGAGTGACAAGTTGATAGAAGAGTGGGTAAAATTTGATAGTAAATATTAATGTCAATGGGTTACTGATGAATACACAGCCATACCTTCCGCAAAGCCTAGCCAGTCAGAAAAGTGTTGCATTTGCTAATCCATCTAGAAAATCAGCTTTATCTGAATTATCTTTGTTTTGCAAAATGTAATAAACTGTAATTTACAGGACAAAAAAAACCCCACTCTTGGTTTGGACATTTCTGGGGAACCCTTACCTCAATAACCTCTTACACAATGCACACTGTTGTTACAGATTTGAATGCCAGAGTGGTGCCTGTGTTGGAAATCAGGTTTCTTTCATGACCTGTTGCAAACTTGGCTAGCAGATTCATGGCAGTGAATCTGACTGGCAAGTCACCTGTCTACTGCACCCCATGAAGTCCAGGTTGAATAATCAGGGCTGATTTGTAGAGTCACTTCTTTGTTGGTGTTAAGGATGGTTTTCCAAATGACTTTCACTGGAATGTAAACCTGTGCTAGCTACAAATCAAGCTTTGGCATGGCCAGATCTCTGCCGACTTGCCTGTCGCTTTCAGAGAGGAATGAACAGAGCTATAGCTGTCATTTGACTGCATTTCTCATCTCAAGCAGACCAGTAAGGACAAAGATGGAGTTAGACAGAGGTCACACACCAGAGGATGCCTGCAAACAGGTTTTGTTTAACACCGCACAATAGTTTTAAAAATACCAAGCCCTTATTTTAAAATGAGAAGATTGCAATTGAAATGAAAATCCCAGTCTCCAGATCTGCAATATAAAAGTTTGCCAACATAGAATCAACATTTGTGACTTGCAATGACGGGCTGGGGGCGGGCAAACCATGTGAGCAATATACTCCAGGCTGGGAGTATATTGCTTTCCCTCCCTGTTGCTGACCACACACAGAAGCATGAGACCTTTGAGACTCATATGGTTGTTGTATTCACTGCTGCATCCTGGGAGCCTAGGGCAGAGCCAGGAAAGTACTGGGGGCTTAATACATAGTTAATATAAATGGAATGTTCTGGGGTAGGTTTAAGACAATAGAATATGCACAAAACTATCATAAGACATATACCATTTATATACAGTCGGGCCAAATAAATTCTCAAGATCCTTAGGCAGAGAGAGTGCTTTCAAATTATTTATCTCTATATTTGCCACTAAAAGTAGACCACAAATCAGGAAAAATACAAGCAAATAAATGGAGCACATTTTACTAATTTAACTTCTTTTCTGGACCCCACAGGCGTTGGATATGAAAGTTCTGAAGAGAGATGAGACTAGACCTGGAGCTCATGGCAATGTACTTCTTGAGTTTACTCTGCCCAGCAGTTTTCTGCCATCTAAATATATATGGAGGAGTAAGTAAAAAGAACCATATAAAACATAGCTTGGAAGGGCATGAAGACATGGTCACCCTCCACAGAACTGATAAGCCCATGTCAAAGCACTGGGTCACAGACTGGTCTCAGTACCTACAAAGAGTCATGGCACCTGCCTATATCGGGCAGATGCATAGTCCCTTCATAAACCAGGAAAAAGAAATCAGCTGAAATCCTACTAAGTGGTTTCAAAACTCTAAATGTGTCAGCCAGGTTATGAGTCAGTGTCTCCCCAAAACTCCTGTGTCAGAGGGTTGGCCCTCCAATCTTTGACACTGACAATAAATGGTGAGACATTGGAGAGATGGACTCCTGTAGAAATTAGGTAGCTGAACACTTGGCCTGGGATATCAACACACTTTCTTTGTTCCCTTCTCCTCTCTTTCTCTTCCCTCTCTTCCTCCTCCCTGCCTCTCAGCTGTGGTGAATCACTACTTCACCACAGGCCCTGAACAGCGCTAATTGAACACAGACTAAAGCCTCTGAAACAATGAGCTAGCTTCAAGTTTTCTTTTTTTTTTTTTTTAACGCTATTCTCTCAGTCATTTTGTCACAGTTTGTGCTAACTAGCACAATTACCTGATGTGAGAAGAAGAGCCCATGGGATCTTCAAACACAAGGAGGATTCACATGCATGCCCTGGCTTTCTCCATCACTCCTTGGGTACTCAGAGGAAATTGGAGTGAGATGAGTCCAGAGAAATGGTTCAGAACAGAAGCTGGTTTCCTCCCAGATTTGCCAATGTCCAGAAATAGCTATATTGTCACAGCTCAAGTAATCTTTTGTAGTAGTTGGAGATCAAAAATGTCATTAAATACCCTGACATATAGAGAGTCTCCCTTTGCAAGGTGCCATAACAGAGAACAAAGATATTTTAAAGGCAGGAAGAAATAATGATGAAATACATATGACAAAAAAAAAAGCAAAATAGGGAAGCGTTTGAGAGGATAAAAGGGAGCAGAAGGCACAAGTAATGAAGAGGAGTGTGAGGTGTGTTGACTAAAAAATATGATAATAGAAATGCTAGACTGGAACCAATTATTTTGAATGCAACTTTAAAAAAATTAACAAAAATAACCAAATAAGTAAATAAATAACCAAAAGAATGAATGGAGTCCACTGTTACTCAGATATTGGAACCAGTAGGCAATTTAATATGGTGTACAAAAGGCTCCAAGATGAAAAAGTAGAAAATGCACAAGAATAAATAAAGGACCTTGGGAGAAATGTGTTAACAATAAAAATAATAGGAATAGCTACATAGTGTGCAGGATGCCATCCAAATTTTTATTAGTTATCTCAAAGTGATGGACTAATTGATCATAAACAGTGTAATGTATCTATCAGCTGACTGTAAGAAGAAAAGGGAGAATAAGAAGTTCTGCCGCTCAGGGAGCTTAGCCACAGACTGAGTTGGCTGCTCTGTCAGAATCTGGTGTCAGGGAAAACCTGGGGTTTAGCCAAAGGAGCCTGAGCCGGAGACCCCAGGGACCCTGCACAACACTGCAGGGAAGATTCAGAGGGCCCAAGTTCCCTACACCCCTCTGGAGGACTCAGATGCTATGCAGCTCTACAGAACACACCAACTAGAAAAGGAGAGTCTGGGGGAAAGCCAGCTCTGTGGACAATTGAAACCTGAGTTTTGAATGTGCTCTGCATCCATCACATAGAACCCCCAGCACAGGATGCATCACACTTGCTGGTGGGGGATTGAGGATGAAGGCTGGATGAGCATCAAGCTGTGCAAGCTGTGAAGGCATGAAGGAGCCAGAATGTCACACACTAAACAATGATAGAGCTGTAGATATAACTCAGCAGTAGAAGAGTTGCATCTGAGAGGCCCTGGGTTCAGCTCTCAGCATCACCAAAAAAGGAGAAAGGAAGGGAGGAAGCAGGGCAGGAAGGAGGGAGGGTAGAAAGAGTGAATGAATGTCTACAGAATGAATTAGATAGTTCAGCTGGTAAAAACACTGTCACACAAGTCTAATGACCTAAGTTTCGCACAAGAACCTGTGGTAAAAAGAAATAAAACAACCCACCTTCAAAGGTTGCTCTCTGACCCCCACATGCATAATATGGAACACAGACGCCTACACCTACTCACACATACAGCATCACCACCACCACCATCATATCATCATAAATACAATTTAACTTTTTAATTTTGAAAATGAAACAATATTTTGCCACACATCACAGGGAAGTCAGATTTAACAGGTGCAATAATTTGTTAAAATTGAAGCAAACCAGACAATAACACACAACAACAACAACAACAACAACAAAAAAGGAATAAATAGCCTTAAAGGAAAACCACTCAGAATCCTATTTGTTACAGTGTGTTGGCTAAGATGTCCCATTTTCAGCAAACATTTACAAGACAAAGACAGAAAACTAAGTGTGACCTATATTCTGGAGAGGAAGCTGTCAGTAGGAATTAACCCTGAGCTGAGCTGGTAAGGTTTTGTTCACCAAAGTCACCAGCTTGTTGCTTATGACTATGAACAAATGAAGAAAACAAGCTTGAAAATTACAAGAAAATACTAGAATAGAATTTAAAGTGTAATTATAAGGAAAAAATGTACCTTTGAAACTAAGAGTCCCATCTACTCATAAAAAAAGATCCCTTTTAAAGACTGTACTGAGAAAATAACCAGAAGAAGTAAAACTATTTGAATTTCAGAAGAAAATTTTTATGACCTTGATAGTCTTTCATGTTTAGATATAACACTAAAATAACCATCAAAAGAAAATGAGAAAATTGACTTTTCAAATTTAGTAAGTTTCATCTTTAAAGAATGTTCATACTAGTTTTCGATTGCAGCACATCATCAGAAAACTAATAGCCTAAAATAACCATTAACCAGCTCACAGTTCTATATACTTCAAAAGCTATGGCTGACTCTCAGCTCAGATGGACCTCAGGCTGGCTGCACTGTCCCCTAGAGCTAGGGGACTCTTTTCCATGCAATTCTGTTAGCATCTGCAAGAGCCAACATGACAAGACTTGTCTGGCCTGGACATTCTGCCTCTTAAGGCCAGGTGATGTAGGTTTTTAATTTCCTTGAAAATCCTTCACAGCATTACCTGGTTTTGATGGTATATCTAGAGGGCAAAAATTCTGGGGAACTGGAGCTTGTGGGTTGTTTATAAGGTCTCCCACAGAAACACACAAAGAAGGGAAAATTTGAATCATAGATTGGGAGGAACTGTTTTTAAGATGTTCCTCTATTAACTCTTACTCTGATTTTGAAAACAATGAGTAACTGAAAAGTAACTTGGCAATGGCTGTAGTGGGACACACCTCTAATCCTAGCACTTAGGAGGCAGAGGCAAGTAGATCTCTGTGAGTTTGAGGATAGTCTGGTCATCTACTTGGTGAGTTCCAGAAGACCCAGAGCTTATAGTAAATCCATCTCTGGAAAAACCAACCAAAGTAACTTGGCAAGCATCCCAGAAACAAAATGAGTAAAAAAAAAACATTTGTGTTATTCAGTTTCTTCATGCTCACTTAATTTCTGACATAAACATTCCAGAGTGGCTGAACAAGCTTACACTCCCACCAACAATGGAGGAGTGTTCCCCTTGCTCTCCAACCTCTCCAGCATAGGCTGTCATCTGTGTCTTTTATCTTTGCCAATCTGACAGGTGTAAGGTGGTATCTCAAAGTTGTTTTGATTTGCATTTCTCTGATGGCTAAAGATGTTGAGCACTTTTTCAAGTGCCTTTCAGCCATTTGTAATTTTGCTGAGAATTCCCTTTTCATTTCTGAACCCCATTTTTTGATTGGATTATTCAAGGTTTTGGGCTATAGTTTCTTGAGTTCTCTATATATTTTAGAGTCCTCTGTCACTTGTTGGTAAAAATCTTTTCCCATTCTGTAGGCTGTTGTTTTGTCTTGTGAACTGTATCCTTGGCTTTACAGAAGCTTCTCAGTGACTGGGAGGGGTAGAAGGGGAAAGGGAGTTTGAACAAGGGGCTATATGGATAAAAAAATGAGACTTTATTCATAATAAAAGAAATATCTGACATAAACAAAAGAAAGGAAGGAAGCTTTATTTTGACTGTAGTTTCAGAGATTCCAGTCCTAGGCTGATACAATGCTAGTTGAACATCTCAGTGGTAGGAACTTGCTGCACAGTGTATGCATCTCCTTAGAAAACAAAGCAGAGAATAAAGGACCAGGTACCAGCTAAACCTTTGAGAGAATGCCACAGTAACCTACACTCTTCAGTGTGGCATCTCCTCCCAAAGTCTTTACCACCTTCAAAAATTACACCATCAACTAAGGACCAAATGTCCCACACATGAGCCAGTAGGGGACATTTCCTATTCAGACCATAAGAAGAATTTACACAGGAAAACATATAATTGGCTAAAGTGAGAAGATGCTCACTTCAGTGCACAATGCCCCTACCATGCATTTCCTCAAACAAAACATAAATCTTTGTGTCTACAAAAGTTCATACATGAGGTTTATAGTAGATAATGTCCAAGTGACCCCCAATCAACAAATGGATCAATACACAGCTATTGTATGGTACATCCATGAAAAGATATAAATAAATCTATAATGTGTTTGCTAAGAAAAGAATATAGACTCAGATCCCACATAATGCATAGCTTTGTTCATATGAAAGTTTGGAAAAGACAAAACTATAGTTCCTGGGTCCAAGATGGAGAGAGGAGGTGTCTGCAAAGGAATGCAAAAGACATGGAGGGTCAGGGATTGAGTTTTCCATGTCTTGGGTATGGTTGTGGTTCCATAAGTATAATATATTTGTCAGAACTGTGTTAATTATACTGCATATTAATTATGTGTTAATAAGACAAACTCACAAAAGCAAGTAAAAGAATATACATGTCCTGATGGCAGAATAGGGCTAGTATTTGGAGAAGAAGTGAACCAGTAGGAGAGGAAAGGACAACACAGAAAGAGCAAAGTGTGAACAAAATATATACAAGGAAGTGAATGAAAATGACCCGGAAAAGTTCATGCCTCTGTATGCTAACAAAAATATCAATTAAAAATAAAAACAGATAAACTAGTACATACAAATTGACTGTTCATTGTGGTGGTTTGAATAAGAATGGACCCATAAGCTCACATATTTGATTGCTTGGTCTTTAGGAAATGCAACTACATGAGGATTAGGAGGTATGGTTTTTTAGAGGTGGGTTTGGCCTTGTTGGAAGAAGTATGTCACTGAGGGGTAGGTTAGGTTTCAAAATTCAAGCCAGGTCCAATGGCTCTCTCTTCTGCTGCCTGCAGATCTGGGTGTAGAATCCTCAGCTACTTTTCTAGCAGCATGTCTGCCTGCATGTAGTCATGCTCCCTGCCATGATGATAATGGACTAAACATCTGAATTTGTAAGTCAGCCCAATTAAATGCTTTCAATGATAAGAGTTGCTAGGGTCATGGTGTCTCTTCACAACAATAGAACACTGACTTCGACAATCATTAAGAAAATAATTCCCCTAATTCTGCCAGTTTCCCTCAAATAAATTAATATAGCAACCAATAAAATAGAACAAAAATTAATTCATATCTGTTTTCCAAGATTTATCTACCCCAGTTTGTGACCAATAAAGGAGAATGTGTTTAAGCTACTACAGTTTTTTTGTGTCATATGTTCAGCCCATTACTGTAATTAATATATATATATATATAAAACTGATGTCATATTCATATATTGAAATAACAAAAATGGATGAAGTTATAATTTCTTATGTTTTGGACACTAGGGAAACCTCCAAGACCTCACAGGATGTCCCTGGTTAGGACTCCAATAGTGGAGGGGGTGCCTAAATAGGACTTCCCCTATAATCAGACGAATAACCACCCTAAGTGTCATTATAGAACCAACATCCAGTAATGAATAGAGGCAGTAGCTGAGATCCATAGCTAAGCACCATGTCAAGCTCCTGGTTCAGCTAAAGAGAGTGAGAGGAGAGTCTATATGAACAAAAGGATAGGGAGTTGAGGAGGAGTCCCACACAGAGAGCTGGCTGGAGCTCTGGGGACCTCACTGAATCAAAACAGTCACAGAGGAACCATCAGGAAAAGGAACTAAACCCTCCAAAGGTAGATAACTGTTGATTGGCATGTTCACTATGTGGAACCTCCTGAAGGAGGGTCAGACTATGTTCCTGTCCATGAACTGGCATCTTAGAGTCCATTCCCTACAGAAGAACACCCAAGTCAGTCCTAATATTGGGGTGAGGAAATTGGACCTACTTCAAATGGATACACCAGACTGAAGTGACCCACTTTGGGACTCTTTGCTCTCCTTGGGGAAAGGATGGGGTGATGGAGTGGGGGAGGCTGAGGGAGGACTGGGAGAGATTGGGTGGATGAAAGAGAGGGCAGAGGGATACATGAAATAAAAAATTCTTATGTTTTAAAATACTTCTTATGTCATTTCTTTTCTTTGCATGTGTATATGTGCACTTATATGTATGTATTTGCACACATACATGATGCTGTATGCCGTTAGACATCAGAGGGCAGCCTTAGGTGTTGGTCCTTATCTTCTACCTTGCATGGGATAGCATCTCTACTGCTGGTAACTGCATAAGCAAGTCTAGTCAGTCTACATGCTTGTAGGTGCATGTTATCCTGCTGGGTTTATGTGGGTTCTAAAGATCTGAACTCAAGTCTGCTACTTGTGTGACAAATGCTTTACTTTGAGCCATCTGCCCAGTCTTTGCATCACTTTTCCATAATTTTGTCATGTGCACAATTTGAAAGGTTTCCCAAAAGTGTATTTTATATATATATGTGTGTGTGTGTGTGTGTGTGTGTGTGTGTGTGTGTGTGTGTGTGACTGAGATCTTTTCTAGAAAGTCATCACACATACTAAAACTAAGATAAAGATATTAAGATAGGTCTAATTAAATTTTTTATTTATAGAAAGTAGAAACTTAAAGACAGAGACAGACATGTACAGCACCAAAAATGCCAGTGTGCAAGAAAGGGAAAGCTGGGGACATGCTCCTGTAAGCCAAAGATTGATGATGGAAGGTGGAGAGAGGGGAGGAGCCCATTGTCTCTCACAATCCTTAAAAGGAACCAATCTAGCTCACACCTCAGTGTAAGATTTCTAGCCTTCTGTATATCCTAGATGAGAAAGTTAATCATCAATCTCACTGAACTGTGAAGCTTGTGAGCTACAATAGCAACCCACCTGCAAGACATTGGCAGTATATGAGAGTAACCAACCTGGCACTGTTAATGTGGCCAAGTTCCTGGGACTATATAAGTTAAAGACCCAGGGGGAAACCTATTACTATTATTTTTATAAATAAATTTAACAATAAAACAACTTCTAATGGCATACTGCTATATCTGTAGATGAAGACGGAAAATTCCTCAATGAGAAAGCTGCTTCTTGGAATAGATAGCAATTAGCACAGACTCATAACTGAAAAAGAGAGACTTCGGAGCACTCAGCCCTAAATGGGATGTCTTTATCTCTCCCTTCCTCTTGAGATATGTGGAAGAGGGGAAAGACTATAAGACCCAGAAGAAGTAGACAATTCCAAAGGAAGCACATCTTTCAGACACAACAGTTATAGTGATCATATGAACTCAGAGACACATGGTATGATGGCACATACAAGACCCCACAAATCCAAATCAGAGAAATCCCAGCACAGAGGAGACATGAACAAGAATTTCTACCCCTCGCTAAGAAGCCATTTTTGCAACTGATACCTGTAGAGAGAGGAAAATCCATTTTCTTCAGTGGGGTGACACTGGGTATATCAATCACATTCAAGACTAGGCTCCATGGCCAGGAGTACTTAGTCAACACAAAATGGGCTCTGGACTCTGTGCATGAGTGTGGTGAGTGTGCGTGTGTGTTGTTTTTTTTAGGAGAGAAAAACCATGAAATTAGGTGGATAGAAGGGGAGAGCTTGAGAGGAGTTGGAGGAGATAAAAAGAATATGATTAAAGTATATTATATGAGAAACTTAAAAAAATTAAAAGCAGACTTCTAGTCTCTAGACTTTTGTTAAAGTAACAGTGATGTTTCTGCATTTTTAGAGATTGGAGGCAGACATGCATGTGTTTCAAGAGGTGATGGAAGAAGAAGGATGAAGAGAAGCATCCAGTGTGTTCCTTTTAGGAAAAGACCCCATGCAACACACATATTCCAAAACTGATCACTTTAAAGTCAACTGCTTGAAGACCTTTGCAGCACTTCCTATGAAAAACTAAAGTCTCTATGTGTGTATGGGAGAATGTTACTGTTCTCAATGTGGTAGTTGTGGTGCTTTGTCTTGTGTGGCTTTTTGTTTATTTGCTTGTTTATTGTTGTTGTTGTTTTGAGACGTAGTTTGCTATATAGCCTGGGCTTGTTTGAATTACTATTCCCTTGTCTGAGCCTTTTGAGGGCTGGGCTTTCATGCCCAGCTTACCCCTAGCTGTCAACTCAACTCTAACTGCCCCCCAGCCTCCCACCTCCATGTTTACAGTTGTTGAGCTCAGCTTTTGCTATAAACTCTACCTTCTTGCAGGGACTGTGCCTCTTCCCACCTCCCCAAAGCAATAGTTCTTATTCTCCTTCATCACCCAATGCTTATTCAACTGTGTTTTATTTTCCATAAATTTATCATGTTCTTTCATCTATATTTCCTCCCTTTCCATCATACATACTTAAAAAAATTCTTTTTTTTTTTAGTGGGATTGTTTTTTTTTTCTTTATTTATTTTGTATTTATCAAGAAAAACAGTAAAATGAATTTAAAATGCTGAGAAGTTAACAATAACTATAAAGAAGATAAAAATCATAAGCATGACTTATCAAGGGTGATAATGCAAATAAGATTGCTACACATATATTAAAAAATTCTTAATGGCCTTTTAATGAGAATTCAAGAGCAAAAAAGAAAATGTCAGATCTTAAAACCAAAAATTAAAAAGAAAAAATGTCTTAAGGTCATTCTGTCTGTTAACTAATCTAAATGTATCTATCACTCACCTTCACACCATGCAAAAAAGCAAAGATTCTCCTTGAGTGAGCTCAGCCCAGCCCAGCTTCACCTCTCATTTCCCCATTCCGATGTGTTTGTGGCCAACAGATGCTATCTAAGAAGCAGTGTGTTTTGACTGAATGGTAGACTGACAGGCTGTGACTAAAAACCCAGACCTGCTTTATCTAAGAAAACATTTCACTTTTGGTTCCCTAGCACCAGAAACAAGGAAACCCCAACTAGCATTTATGAGGTGGCACCAACCGGGGACAACAGATCGCCTTTGGCCAGCATATGGCTTTCAAAAACACACCTGTTTCTTTGTTATTGATGGTGTGATTAATCGATCCCTGGAATCTGATTGAAAACATTGGGACATAAATCATGCCATATGAGTAGTCCCGGAAGCATCCCTGCGAGTAATTCAAAGCATATTTCAACTGCCCCTGGCATGCATTTCTGGATTAGTGTCACATACCGGTTCATGAGAAGCAATGGGGGCTATTTGTTTATATGGTCACATTTCTCCCCTTCATTTTACTTCATATTTAACTTGACACCAGCTATACATATCCAGGACACATGTCAGTGTGGGCTTTCAGCTCCTTGCCAAGTGTCTGAGAATGAGACATTGGTTAGTTCACTAGTGTAGGGAGAACAATGGCCCAGAGTGATGTTTTATTTTTTTAAAGGAACATCATTATCTCACCAGTGGACCCATGACCTGAATTTTTGTCTAAGTGAAAATACTCTTAATCATCAAACCTGGGGCTGGGGTAGTCTTATTTTGATTTCCAAGGCACGCACTTGGGTATGCTTAGTACAATAAGTGACAATGTTCTCTGACCCATTATCTAGGACTAGGAAAAAAATAAGTAGCACATAAAGACTTGCATTAGCAAAGAGAAAGGCACCATGAGGAGAAGCATTAAAACAGTTTCAAAGAAACTAGTTAAAAACTGGTCAAGGCTTAAAGCCCTCAAAAAATTAAACTGAAGCAGGAAGCAGTAAAGAACAACCCATACTCCACAGAAGTATGTGCACTGATGTATGGCGATTTACTAGAGAGGATGGCTTTTCCCCTCTGAGTTTGTCTGCAGCATGCTCCCACCACAGCATACTGTATTATCACTCTGGTCCACATGAAGACATTAAAGAAGCCAAGGGGTAAGTGAAACACACAACCACAAAACTTTGTTAGGTGTCATGACTCAGTTTTATTCTGTTGTTAGGTATCAATTTCAGTAAATAATTGATGGCATTCCCTTAGCATTCTCTAATTCTTTAACTGATCCAGAATGCTCAATCTACCTGGCCATTGAAACGAAACACTTGGAGGAGCCTGTACTTGATCATTAATATCATCACTATTAGTGAGAAAAAGCATTCCTTCCCCATACTAGTGGGCTGGCTGTTAGGGAATATAAATATCCTTGCAAAAATCATTTACACCATACAAAATGGAGCAATGAAAACAGCAGGGCTTATGGGCAAATATTAAGATCAGGGCAGAGCTCCCTAAGAACATTATTCCTGACTGTAAGGAGAAAGAGAGAAATTTAACAGAGACAATAGCACAGTTTTATGCTTGTTGAACAGTTAAGAATAGTGTAACTACTCCAATAAATATAGTACATCATTTGAAATACTAGAAATGGGATGTGGATGTGGGAGCTAGAGTGGCCATGCGTGGTGAACTATCATGAATTGTTGAAATATAGTTATCTGAATTTAGACAGGAAGTTCTGAAACAGATGTCCCTGTGTCCTCAGTTTCATGGTCCCATTATTTGCAAGAACATCACAATGCTTCCTGCACATAGTAGGATGCTAGGTTGGCACCTATTTCTCAACCATAGATAGACAATTTTAGAAGTCTTGACTCTAGGAGAATGTTTCCCATCTAGGGTTCTTCAAGATCTTCATGTGTAATATAACAGATACTTATTTTATAAAAATTGAGGCTATGATCCAGCTTGCAGCTGCCTTCTTCAATGAGCTAAAACTATCGGAAAAGCTATGATGACTGTTAAGACTTTTCCCATAAGCTGAAGAATCTGGAAATTGCAGTGATGCTTAAACCCTCTCCATCAGAGACTGCTATAAAATGAAGAAGCCACTTCCAAGGGTATTGGCTGTTTTTCTTTATGGTCTATGAGGACAGACCATGCTTTCCTTTTGCAGGTTCTAGTTGGTGCTTTGAATCAAATACTAGAACTTATTGAAAATATTTAAACCATTCTTTCACTTCCTTGTGTGTAGAAAAGTCCATGGATCCAAGATAGCCACAGCAGCAGATGATGCAAGTGAATGGATGTTTGAAACACAGGTCTGCAGGTGCTGTTGAGTCCATGTGGAAGGAAAAAAAAACTGTGCATAAGCAAACAAAAAACTTACATATTTTACTCAAATGAATTCCAAATTTATCATTTACATGGGAACAGAGCAGTTTTCAATACAATTATATAAAGCTATGTCATTCACATTGTGAAACTCCCCCATGCTACCTCATAGGAGCTACTGAGCAGCCTGGAGAGTCATGGCTTCATATAATTGTATCGCACCATACAGGAGGATGTAAAATACTGGGTCTGAGTTTCAGTAAGGAAGGTCGTGACTTGTGAGTCACAGAGGTGATTAAATGCCATATGAGGCAGGTCAGTTTTTTTGTTTTGTTTGGTTTGGGTTTTTTGTTGGTGTTGGTGGGTATTTTCATTTGTTGTTTTTTAATGCTGCTCAATGATATAAAGTCATTTCTATGAAGAATAAGGGTTTCAGCTAAATATAGCCCTTGTTTTCCCTCTTCAATTACATAATAGAAAACATGTTATTTATCTTTCAAAAATTTTATAAACTGAAACCATTTGCCATTGGTTACTCTTGAGTAAAGTCTACCTGGAAGCAATTTGTTGTCCCACACTAACTATGAATATTTTAACAAAACATGACACTAAGCCAGAATGGCAAAGGCCTCTAATCCAAGCTGCTTGGGAGGCTGAGGTAGCTGATACCAAGGCTGTCGTGCTTGGGCTAGGGTGAATTCACAGTCACTCAGAGTAACTTAGCAAGATTCTGTTCCAAAATGAGAAAAGACTAAAGACACAGTTCAGTGTTTGAGTGAGTTTCTAGTATATACAAGGCCTCAGATTTAAGTCCCAATACAAGGGTAGAGGAAAACTAGATATGGCAAAACAAACTTACAATGTAGGAAGGCATTTAAGCATTTCCTGTAACAGTAAGACATGTCAGGGGTGTGATTCAGATTTTCAGTTCTTGACTCCTTACTTGCTCATTCCATCTTCTCTCTCTCAAGAATCTCCTTGGCTCTGCTGTCAGACATATCTACAATCTCATAGCATCCTGTAGCTCCATTGTTAGTACCTGGCTCAACCTCCTCTAGCCTTCCCCCATAGAACAAGACTCTGGCAAGTCGTCTTGCTTCCAGTTAGACTTAAACTAGCCAACCCTGTTGCCCTTTGAAGGCTTTCAGGTTTCTACATTATGTTCAAGGAAAAGCATTCCATTGCCTATCATCGCCTCCCTCTCTCAATACACTCCAGACACATCAGCTTTGTCAGCATGCTTGAAATATGTCAAGCAGTTTACCTCGACCGGCTACCACAGGGATTTTGTACAAATGCAACTACCTCGATGAGACCCATTCTGACCATCAATCTAAAACAAAACAAAACAAACAAAATAACAATAACAACAACAACAACAAACAGACTCTTCAACACCCCTCCCCATGCACAAACCCCCTTTATCCTTTTTATTGCTCCTGTAGCATTTCCTTCCTTCTGCTGTGTCAGGTCAATTTTTACACTTATTTTGCATCTTGTCCACGTCATCAACAGTGTGTGTGGAGCATGAGGGTTGGTTGTCTCCCATATGTGTTGTGTTTCTCAACAACTGTGTCTGGCATATAACAAATGCTTAAGAAGGACTGAATGGAAGCTCTATTTACCAGTGAAAGTTAATTGAGAAAGAAGTTGACTAGTTTCCATCAAAGAGAAAATAGATATTTGTACAGCCCCTCCAAAAGAATAAAAATTAGAAGTTGTTTTTGATAACAATGAAGACTAAAACTATTAAACTCTTAGGATGCAGCTCCTTTTAATTGTTTAAATTCTTTTTTGGGAAGCAATATGTCTTCATCAATTGAGAATCAGTTAGAAATAAGAAGTAAAATCTCGATTCTAGTCTTGATGAGAACAGCCAATCTGTGGTATCTACAAGGTCTATATCCATAAACCTGGCTCACTATAGGTCAAAAATATTCCCAGAAAAGGTGTTTGTGCTAAACATATAAAAATGCATTCTTGTCATTATTCTCTTTTGAACGAGTAACAACTGTTTTCACTTATTTATGTGTTTCTGCAGACATTATAACTACTCTGGGGTGAGTGAAAACGTAAGAGGGCATAAATGAATTTATATACGCTAGGTCATCATATAAAGAATGTTAGTACCTATGCCTTTTAGTATTTGTGATAGGTGCTAGTTCCAATCTTCCTCAAGTATGGAGGGACCATTGTAATACATCATGCCCACATATTTCTACAGAGAAGCTTTTGCTAGACATTTTCTCCAAAAGACTTTCAGACCTCTTCACAGTTTGCTATTTAAGAAATTGAATTGGTTATTTCAGAGCCTAATGTTTGAATAACAATTACACTGAATCCTAAGGTACAAAGTTTACAACAAAACCTTTCTCAGTAAACTACATGAAAAGTTCAAATGCAATTATTGTTGAATTTGAGAAGATCACACTTCCTGCTTCATAGAAAAAAATCTTTCTGTGTTTTAAAGAAGTAAGACAGTCCCTACTAGAGGGTTCAGTAATAGTTACAGATATTCTAGCTGTTTACAAAGAATAAGACTGAATCAAAACTTAGGAAACCATAGTGAATTTTTTTAGGTTAGAAAGAAGAAATTCTCTAAAACTCCTTTTAGCTCAGTGGTGAATAAGCAAGACATCACTAGCATCAATTAGACTCTGCAGTGTGGGCTGGAGAGATGGCTCAGCCATTAAAGACAAGGCTCACAAACAAAAATATAAGACTCTGCAATGCCACTCTAGGCTGGTGCAGAATAAGAACCAAATGAAAAACTTTAAAGAAGAGAATAAATTTTCAAAGTTATGCCAAGCTTTTAAAAAGTAGACATAAATGTTGATATAAAAATTGATATAAATGTTCTGGTTTAAATAGATAAATGTAAATCAAGCACCTTAATAATTATACCAAACTAACAACACTTCCCAGCTTTGTGTGGGACAAATCCTCAGTGGATAAGTTAGTTCTAACTAACCCAGTAAGCATGGAAAATGGACTTGGGATCCCTCAACTTACATAAAAATCAGATGTGTCAGCCATCTATAGTCCCAGTATTCAGGATAAAGATGCCAGGGACCCCTAAGTCAAGCTAGCTATGTGGAGTAGCCAGAATTAGCAAGCTTGAGAAACAACAAGAGATCCTGCTGTAATAAATAATGTGGAGACACTTAATATGGCCTATACACAAATACACATTGGTATATGCACAATGTCCTACATGTGTGTCCATATGCAAACACAAAGAGAGGAGGGGGTGAGGGAGAGAGGAGGGAGGAAGGAAGAGAGAGAATGATTCAAGAATTGGTTGTTAATAATAAGCAAGTGAGTATAAAAATTTTAAATCTTTCATAAACTGAAATTCTAAGTGTAAAATGGAAATATTTGGAAACTTTTTTAAATAATAAAAAATCTGAGTTTTATTGTTCTAACATTTACTTACAGACATAGGCATTGACTGAGAGAAATAATTGTTCATTAGAATATTTTTAAGTACTTAAAACTAGAAATACTCAAAAGAATCTGAATAAACATGATCATAGTCCTGCATCTAGATTTAACAGTAGCCAATATTTCACAAGGTATTCTCATCTTTACATAGATATATTGGCCTATGTTACATATAAGATTTTTTTTCAGTGGATTTACTTTGTGCCATTGTGTTCCCAAGTCCTTTTACACAACCATTCAGCAAGTCCTTATTTTTATTACCCTGTGCAATGATGAGATGAATGAGGCTTTTCTCTGCATTTAATGGGTCCAGGATCTACTGAGTGGAGAAAAGCTCATATAGGTGAGATGACGTTTAACATCTCAGATGCTATGAGTGTCACAAATTGAAGTTTCATCATGAGTTTAATCCAAGGACTGGAGAAATAGTTTCCAAGAAGAGATAAAGAGGAATTTCTTTGATGTCAAGCCACTGGCTTGCTTGCTCAACCTGATCACGCCCATTTTTACTGGCATTGTCTTTGTGCCGTGTTCCTCATAGCCTCCCTCATTCCCTTCCTGCATACACTACTGGTCGTATGGGCAGCTTTACTACCCTTCTACTTCTGAATCATGTAAGTCAAAGCAGGAAAAATCCAACAGGAGATGTCACTACAGTAGTTCCACTTAAATTTCAGAACAGTGGTTACCAAGAGTCGCATATACTTGGAGATTCTGATTGCATTTTGCAATAAAGGTCTACAGATTAGATTATGTTACTTTAGAATGCTGACATGTCAGGATTCTGGTTCCATGGCAGAGCCTTGGGTTCTCTCTCTCTCTCTCTCTCTCTCTCTCTCTCTCTCTCTCTCTCTCTCTGATATGAATTATGGAAGTGAGTGTGAGAATTCATACCTGCAGAGGCTAGAGCAGAGCATCCAATGTCTCTGCTATCAATGTCAACCTTACTGGCTTGAGACAAGGTCTCACTTAACTTGAATCTCACTGTTCCAGCTAGGATGACTGACTTGTAAGCTCTCAGGACCCATCTGTCCCCGCCCCTCAGTGCTGGGTTTACAAGTACACAGAGCCATTCCTGGATTTTCCCTAGAAGCTGGGGATGCAGGCTCACCTTCTCTTGTGTGCATAAAGCTTGCAGTCTTACCACTGAGTCACCTCCCCAGCTCTTATGTTCTACACTTTTAACAAGTAGTAGACAATGTCAGCAATACTGACCTGAAGAGCTAGCTCAGTTTGGAAAACAAGGTTCAGGACCACAGCGCTGAACTAGTTTGGTGAGGGTTGCCACAACATCAGTCAAACCAAGAGCTTCCCCAGTGAGCCTAGCACTAAAATTTCCTACACTAAAAATTAAAAGACAAAACAAAATAACACAATAAAAAATTCTATTTTCCTATTCATTATATTGGACACCAGATGTGTTGGGGTTTTAATGCCAAGTAATCCTCTAATTCCTCATGACGCCCACTGGGCATCCTCCAATTTATCCAATTCTGACACTAACCAGAGCTAACAGACTCCACAGGTTAAAAGCTGCTTCCCCCAAGTCCATGCCACCCTGCACTTTGGAATTTAATTATAAGCAGTGTGTTCCCAAATGACCTCAGCTTCTGTCCACTCTACATTACAATGATCTCTTTATCCTGTTTACTCTTTACTAGGCTCTTACTATTGTTAGCCTGTTATAGATTTGACAGAAAACCAGATGAGGAGGAATAGACTCTGAAGCTTGGAATAGTCCCAAGCACAAATGTCTCTGTTCCCATGGAGATGAGATGCATTACCATCCTGCTGGTACCCAGCACTTCTCTTCATAAACCCTCTGCTTCGGTTTCCCTGTGTTCTATATAAGTTGGGGGATAGAAATTTGTAGGAAAAAAATATTTATTTAGAGTTTGGCCAAATTATGAGAAGAAAGAAATCTAATTTCCTTTCTCATTGCCTGTAGCCACGCTGAGTTTTATAGACAAGCCACAAGGAAAACGCTGGAACATGAATAACTTTAGTCAGGAGACAGGTTAACTGGCCCTTTTCTAGAGAAGACAACCTGGGCCCCACACTGCCTCCATTGTCTCTGGGCTTTTGCTTGTTTTTCTAGTCTTGTTACAGAGACAGTCTTTATGCAAGTCCTGGCCTAGAAAAAAAGATCCTCCATTTTTGAGAGTCTTTGAGGTTTTGTGGGATGTGAGATCCCAGTCCAATCTGGACCTGCAGAGTTCTCTTCCCCGGCAGCTCTCTTTCTGTGAGTATAGTCTTCTGTGTCACTTCATTGAATGCCAGTTTCAATCATGCTAATTTTGCAAGTAACAGTCTAATGGCCAAAGGAAAGAATATGTCTCTTTATTATGGTCAGACTTTCTTTGGATCACCAGCTCCCAAATAATGACACTGGGACTAAATATTAATTATGAATGCTTGTCTTTGGTTTAGGCTTATTTCGAATTAGCTCTTATAACTTTAATTAATCCATTTATATTAATCTACATTCTACCATATGCCTCGTTACCTCTCCTCCATACATCTCACTTTCTCCATGTCTGGCTGGCAATCTCTGCCTCTTTCATTCTTCCCCTGAGTTTCTATCTCTCCAAGGAATTCCCGCCTACCTTCTCCCACCTAGTTATTGGCCATTTAGCTCTTTATGAAACCAATCAGAAGGTAGGTGCCTTAGGCAGATGAAGTAAAACAGTGACACATCTTCGCAATGTAACTAGAAATTCCTTAACACTATATGGTTTCCTGTCACTAGAGCTTTAAAATATGATCCTGGTCACACAGAAACAGGGTGAATTCACGAGCCTGAAAGACTTGCATGGAGCATCTCAATGGATTCTTGGATTGGCAAAAATGAGGCATTGAATTACTAGTCATTGATGATGAACTCCACCTCCAGCCTTCCCTCTTTCTGTAGGTTGTAAGAGATGAGTTGAGAAGTTATAGTATAGTTACTTCTTAGTCTTTCATGACCAACTTTCTTCTGAATATATCTAGTGTCTCTCACTCATCATAGATATCATAAATTCCAAAATGGCTGAGTGGGGCTTACTGTGAATAACATCAGTAGTACTCAATCACTTAGGATATCAGGGATTTAGGAGAAACCATGTGCTAGAAACCAAAGACTACTTTGATGGCACAAATCTTCACTCCTCCAAGGTTTCAGGCCCAATGACACTTAAAATTCCTGGACCTACCTAATCAGTAGTACCCAGAAGCCAGTGAGAAATGACAATCTTGGGACTTCACCCTGTATCAGAAACTCCATAGGACATAAGCCACATGTTTAAACATCCAGGTGATGCTGTTCCATGCTCAGAATTGAAAAGCAGAGACCTGGTTCATATATTCTGGAACCTTATTTGTTCCCTTTTCATGACTTTGACCAGCAACTCTATATCAGTGAACTAGTCCACCTGATTACACATTAGAATCACTTGGCAAGTAGGTGTAACAAGTTAGATTCCCTCCTGGAATCTATAGGTCTAGGGCCTTCATTCTAAAAGTTCTCTGCAGATGCCAGTACACAATTACAATTGAGATCATAGTCTCTAGGTGATCTCTTGATAAGGACTCTTTCTCTTTAGCCAAACTCCATTTCTAGAATCCAAATATTTAAGAATACATTTTCTGAACTATCCAGCACCTTGCTTAACTTATATTTCATCCTATGTTGCCAACTGACTTTTAACTTTCCTCACACAGTTGTGATCTTCATAAATATTAAAGACCTCAACCCAGGGCCATTTAAAATTTTGTCTTCCTTCCTTTACTAACCATAATATCCTGGTAAGTGGATCTCTCATCAGACTCCAGGCTTACTTCATGAAGGTTGCATCCCACCATATTTCTGCTTCTGATCTCTTATGGAACTTGTTCTGATCTTACTCACTTATTTTCTTGCTCTATTGAGGCATCATTTGCCATCTCTTCTCCCAGTATCTGTTAGTCCAAGTATATTCCCCCCACTTTGCTATGGTCTGAGTGTTTCCCAAACTCCACATATTTGAAATTTGGTCTCAAGTACATCAGCTTTGAAAGGTAGGACTTTATGAGGTTGGGGATCCTTGAGCTTAGCTGAAATCTGCCTTTGTGAATTTATGTATTAAAGAGTTATTATGAAAGTGGCTTTTTATAAACAGTAAAGTCCCTCTGGTTAATTTGCTCTGTTTCATCATGTGATGTTTTCTTTCCAGTGGAAATAAGAAAACCCTTACCAGATTGTATACTCCTTTTGAACATTTCATCTTCAAGAATCATGAACTAAACAAAATACTACTTCTTATAAAATAACCTCGTATCAGGTATTTTGTCATAGCATCAGGAAACTGACCAAAGACATTCTTCTCCTTAATATTACATCATATATGCAAATATCAAGAGCACTCAAGAAATATTTGTGAATAGAAATCAAAGCTGTAGGAATGTTTTTCTGCATGCTGTAAAATAAAGGGACTGTTTGGGCCATGACAAGTACCATAGAAGTAGGTGGGAAATCAGAGCATAGATAGGGGAAGGAGGGCAATGTCAGAAAGAGACTCAATCCAGCTGCCCAGGAAGTAACATATAACAAAATAGGTAAACCACAGGCCATGTAGCAGGAAAGATTAATGGAAATGGGCTGAACTGACATGTAGGAGCTAGCTAGCTATGTGCCTGAGACTTAGGCCAAGCAGGATGTAATTAATATGTGTCTGAGTTATACTGGGGAGCTAAACAGCAGGTCTGGACTGTGGGTCTAGGCAGTCTGGGACTGTAGTTCTGGACCACCAGACAGAGGACAGACCAGAAACCTCATATTACAAGTCCATGTTCTTCTGATGCCTATCCATACATTCATCACAAACCTTCCAGATGCCAGACTCTAATGTGTTGATTTCTTTGCATATGTGAGTTGTTTATAATAAAAATATTTCCCCATCCAATACCATGGCCCAAAGTGTAAGCTTAAGTGTGATTCTATCTCATTTTGGGGGGTACCTTCCATAGCTTGAAAATACCCCACTATTTTCTACCCCATGGGTGAGTTAGAATGGGTAACTGGTGAAGGGGCATGTTAAAACAGCAAATAGGAAGTAACTTCCATATAATATTGACACTGAGAAAAATAAAAAATAAAAAAAATAGGTTCTATTCTGGGGGTGAGGGGGGGAGTAGTAAAGTGTGCCAGAGATCACTGAACAGATGAAAAGCCTGGAGAAATCAAAATGGTAAATAGGAAAATTGAGGATTCAGGTCTACCAGCTCCCTGACAGACAAGCAAAGCCGAGACTCTTCCACAAGCCAAACCAGGTGTCTCTGGTTTAACAAGCCCATGGTCATCACCAGTTTTAAATATAGCTGGAAGATGTGGCATGAAAGTGACAAATTCATACCTACACATTTCAGAGGGTCTGGTCCAGGTATCATCTTTAAAAGTGACATAATACGTGAGATTCAATTGCTCTAGAGGCTCAGAGAAGGAAAGAATCACAAGTTGTAGAGCCCCTGAACATAACCTCAGCCTCCATGGGGCTGGATGGAATATAGGGTCACCAAGAAGCTCACATAGCAGGAAGCTTGTTCAGTGAAGGCTCTGTGTTTAGTGGACCTGCTGTCTTTGGCAAGGCACACCATCCTTTGAGAAGGTAATAGTCCCTATTCAGGGGCAGTAGGTAGCTTGATGTCTGCGATTTCTTCTCAACCACGAAATTTTCCATTTGCAGGATGGAGTCCTCTAAAGTCCAGGACCAATTATCATTACATGAAACTTCCCCCTGGCTCAAAGTGTTGATACTGAAGAGAATCAGAAAGCACTGAGGAAAGTCCGCTACTAAAAGACTCCAGTTGTCTACTGCATACTCCAACACAGTCAGGAGGAGTCTTCTGGCTAAGACATTAGGCACTTCAATCTGTACAAACTGAGACATTTCTTGAGGAGGTGAGACTATGTCCATATAAGCTTCAAAGCTTATCATGGTCTTAAGTGGTATCTGTATCTGGAAAAGCTGAAGATTCTGATATGCACTTGTAATCTCCAAACTAAGGAAGCACAAGAGGAGACTTGTAGTGAGTTTGAGGTAGATTTATTCTCTATGGCAAATAACCAAGAGTATTTAGTGAGAGCCTGTCTCAAAAACAAAGAAATAAATAAAAAATAAATAAAGCAAGAAAAAAAACAAAATAAAAGAGAATAAGAAAAGCAGGAAAAGAAGATAACACTAGAGACCTTTCAAAATAGACAAACAAAACCAATTAATTTCTCTCTAGAAGCTTCCTAAAATACACACAGGCACATACCCCTAAAATAAAATATTTAAAATAGATTTGCCTTATAAAACAGAGCAGCAATTCCCCTACTAGACACCAATGCCAGAAATATGTAGCCAGTGAGCTGGTAGCCAGTGAGATCCTAAAGACCACCAGGATATTGCTCTTAGTTATGTGCCGGAACTTAAGACCCAGTTGCTGAAGACAAGAAATACTTAAGTCATAGAACATGATAAAATCAAGCTGGACTGGACCTGGAAGCTTCATCTCTACTGGATAGCTACTACACTAGAAAGTGGTATGCAATCTACTACAGAAGAAATCGATCATCAGCTATCCCCAGTTGTGAACTCAGTGATGTACAAAAATGACTGTCCTGGAAAGATATGTCCACGTGTATAATAGTGGCATGAACATCATGGCAGGCACCAACCATTTTTTTAAAAAATGGATTTAGGCCCCACTTTTCCAGATAAAACCTATACCTGGCACCATTATTGGGACAAGAACATATTACTGGATACTGGACATAGGCTCTAAGGGAGAACCTACCTACTATTATGATGGTAAATGGACATAGTATTAAGCCTGCTCATAGTGACACATCATTACACTCATAGATCAGTGCATCTCTAAATATGCACAAGAAAGCTTCTGTTTAAGGTAGATGGTAGTTAACACAGAGACCTACTAATGGACAAGGTACAAAGAAAAAGAGATTGCAGAATTTTTATCTCTAAAAGGAATATATGCAACACGCTCTCACAAGACTCAGGCTATTACTTTTCCTTGCTCACCAAAACTGCATAATATGACACTATTGCTGAAGACTTCAACACCTTAGCTGCATGATATAGAAAACACTAGCTGGAAATACTGGATACTTCTTCCTCCCTACTATAACTTATAGTCCCAGAAAGTAGACAGTGATTACCACAGAGACCCACAATTAGGCATGGTAGAGAATAAGATTGCATAACTTGAAACCCTAAAAGGAATATATATCATACACACACACACCCTCATAAGGCTCAAGCTGGAAGGTCAGAAACTGGCAGATCCTTAGAGTTCATTGCCCAATTGATTTATCCAAATTGATGAACTCTGGTTTCAGTGAGAGATCCTGCCCCCCCCCAAAAAAAAAAAAGCAAAGAAGATATGTGAAGTGAAGTTGACCTCTGGCCTCCACATACATTCTTGTTCACACAAATACAGACACACAAACACACATACCTCTCTCTCTCTCTCTCTCTCTCTCTCTCTCTCTCTCTCTCTCTCTCTCTCTCTCACACACACACACACACACACACACATCTCTCACTTTAAAAGGAAAACACAACAATCAGTTCTAAAATCAAGGAAAGTATAATACAATATATTTCAAGTCCTAAAAGTAAAAGCTGCTAACAGAGGTCTATTGCATTTAGCAAAGTTGTTCCATGAAATTGACTGAAAAATAAACATTTTCAGAAAAATTGCAAACTAAATAAATTCATGACCATCAAGTCGGCATTTTAGGAGATAGTTAAAGAAATACTAAATACACAAGAAATAAATACTTTCAAACATAGAAAACATAAAAATCTATCTATAGGTTTTCATGGCATTTACTTGGTGTATCTACAGATAATTCAACTGAACAATAATGAAACAAATATTCTTTTTACCAAAAATAGGATTTTATTTAAAACAGAATACATTAAGACCCACAAAGTAGGTCTTAACAAATACAAAATTAAATCATGCCTTCTCACATTCCATCAGACTAAAATGAGAAATAATAATTAAAATGACACTATATAAATAAATGTAGATTAAATGATGTACAATGGAGTGGCCATGGGTCACTGAAGACATTAGTGAAGTAATTTGTAAAAGCTCAGACTCGTATAAAAATTCATTATTGTCCTAACCTTTCTTCCCGACTTCAAATATATTCTTATGCTTGGAACTGTTTATTCATGACACTTTCCGATGACTGCCTTGGGAGGGGCAGTATTTGTTTGGTTTTGATGATTGATTTCATCATCATTATTATCATTTACTGTCTTTTTCATTCCCAGCACTTCTGTTATATTTAATACTTTGAGAGTCAAACATGGGCAATGCCAATTTTTTATGATATCCTCACATTTTTTCATTTTCCTCCATATTTTTGGCTATTTCATACACCTTCCTAACATTCTTACCCAGGCCCTTCACTCACCTCTCACCTCTTTCTCTGGCATATCAGCTATCTCTTCATCTTTGGGTTCTGATAATGAGTTGTGAGCTTAAGGAAGTATAAGAGTGGATTGTTTTCTCTTTAATGCTTCTTCCTTGTATTTTGAACATTTGTTGAAATGGGTGTGTTTTTCAGTTTTTATTTTTCCTCTTTTGTCCCTTTGTTTTATTTTATGTAAGTCTTTATTGAATGTTTTCACTTGGATTTATATTCCCCATTATTTAGAAGGGCGAGCTGACTGTAATAACAGATGTGGTGATTTTTACAGTGGTCTTAGTGTTATTTGCTGTAGAACAGACGTGTATCTTCTCCAAACTGGGAATACTATCATAAGCAATCTACACATTCATGTTATCCCAGAAAAGTTGCAATGTCATTCCTCAAAGAAGTAGAACAATCATAAAACTCATAAGATAATATAGTCTTTACCCACAGCAATACAAAGTAAAAAGAGAAATGTTGGAACTATAGAAATACTTAATTTCAATTTTTCAAATATTCAATTTTAGCTGCAGAGCCACAGTAACCAAAACTAGAATGGTATGCAAAGCAATAGAATAGAACAGGCAATCCAGAAACAACCTATATAGCTACATTTTTAATAAAAGTGCTAGAAATATTCATTACATTAAAACCAGCCCTTTCAACCACTGGTGCTGAGAAAACTGAGTCTCCACATGTAGTAGAGTGAAAAAACATCCCTGTCTCTCACACTTCACAAGAAAATGCCAGTTTGATGGAAGATATATTAGTATATGACTGGAAACTTTAAACTTTTCCAGAGCAAAACATATGGGAAATACTTTGAAATAAAGACACAGGTAAGACTTTCTGAAAGGAACACTAATTGCTCAGGAAATGATAAGGATTCACAAATGAGACTGTATGAAATTAAAACTCTCTAAGAAGCAGAGGAAGCTCTGGGCAGAATGAGAAAACAACTCACCCAGTGAGGAAAAAAATCCTTGCCACTCATACAGCTGATGGGAAATTAATAAATAAAAATATACAAAGAACTTTCAAAAGTTAACATCCAAAAGTCAAAGCATTCAATCTACAAATGGACAAATGATTTGAATGGGGTAGTTCTTCACAGAAGAAATCCAAAAGACCAATTAACCTCTGAGAAATGTGTGAAGTTCTTTGACGTTAGGGAAATGCAAATCCAAACTACACTGAGATTCAATTTTTCTCCAGTCAGAACGGCTGTAATCAAAAAAACAAATGCCACATAACAGTGAGGATAACATGGGGAGGGAGACATGTGCACACTCTGGTAACTATGTAACAACTTCATCCACTGTTTAAATCATATGAATGATCTTCAGAATGAAAACTGGGACTACAATGTGGCTCAGTTACAGTTGGGCTTCTTAAGCTTTTTCTATTAAATATTTTCATCTATGAAACCTTTATGCAAACCCAGGCAAACACAAATAGGTAGGTAGGTTGGTAGATAGATAGATAGATGGATGGATACAAATCCAGCATTATTGAAAATTAATCATAACAAGATTCATTTTAAAACAATTCTTTGCTATGCATGTGATTCATTTGTTACTAATTAAAGAAAATTTATTAATTAATTTAATTGTTTGTTAGTTTTTATATTAAAAATTAACTCTTTCAGGTAAGATTTTTTTCCCCAGGTAAGATTGTAGATTAGAAGTTGCTTCTATGTGACACAGTGAAAGTAAAAAGACATTGTGCAACAGACTGTTCTTTTTTGAGACAGAGCTAAAGAAAAAAAAGGTATCAGCCAGGTAAAGCCTTCACAGAGATGCAGCCAGGAGTGGCTACCAGCTGGCACTCAGCTGCATCACTATAATCCTTCCACTGAGCCACAGTGAGGTGTGGCCTTCAGAGAAGCGCTTTCCCCTCCTGGATACAGGCCACAAGAACAGTGAGCTGGAGAGAGACACACTAGGGTCTAGATATACCCTGGGGAAAGAGATGTGAGATCAGTATAGGCTGTGAGGACGGAGGCGGAAGTGCCTCAAGAGAGGCTCGTGCTGAGTCTCCACCATTGCTCTGGAAAGAACAGTCTGGAAAGGAGACCTGGATCAGTGTCTGGGCATGCAGAAGCATGGAAGGTAGGCAGTGTGCTCAGTCTCCCTAATCAGCACGAGGAAATCAGTAGCCAGAAAGAAAACGCCCAGCAACTTAGGTAAACACAGATGGGTAGACCTCTCCCACACCCAGCACCTCAGACACACAAAGCAGTGCATGGAAACAGTGATTCTCAGAACCAGAGAACCTGTAGTTGGCAGTCAGAGGAGTCTCAGACTGGAGCATTCTGGAAGAAAGAGTGGTCTCACAAAGAGATCGCTTTCAGCAGAAAGGACATATTGATTTAATTTCTTTGAATTCTTGAGACCAGCAGCCCTCTCCAACCTACAGTGATTGCTACAAAAGATAGATCAAGGACAGGAGAAACCTCATGTGTCTTCACCAGGAAGAAACAGTGACTGGTGTTGTGATATAGTCAACTTCATTTTATTCCTACACCTGTTCTTCATCGTGTGCTCATTTTGCTTTAACCTGTTCCTCTCCCAACTAGACTTTTAGGACTGACCTTCTTCCCCTCTGTGCTCATTTCTTCAATAGCCTCTCTATTAGTTCTCATGCTTCTAATACATGTATTTTCTTTCTCGTTCATAGCTTACTTCTCCTTTTCCTCTTTGCCATTTTATCTTCATTTTACTATGTAATTATTAGTAGGCTAAGTGTTAAAAATTAGTACAATTAGTAGAATTAGTCAGAAAAAATCTAGAAACTATATTTTTCCTGATCAATATCCTGTTACCACTATAAATAATATTGGTAACAAGTATATTGTACAACAAGATAACATGTTGACGACTTCAAAAATTCTGTTACTGCAGTCAGCTCTTCTTCCTAAATAATAGGGGACATGAAGACAGCTCTCCATGAAGGCAAACATAAAATAAAGCAAACAAAGTGAGGAAAAGGAAAATATAAAAACAAAAAGACATGCCTATCCACATCCTGACAGATTCTCGAAACATAAGAAAGAAGCAAAAAAGTAGGAGGAAGCAACCCACACTTCCATAAGTCACATTCAATACCAGAACCAAAAGATGAAGAGATTGCTCAAGCAGAGAAGGAGGTGAGAGGTGAATGGAGTCAGGACTTAGATAAGACAGTTAGCAAAGTATGCGAAATAGTTGCTGATTTAGAGGAAAATTTAAAGATGTGAGGGTATCAGCCAGGAAATTGGCATTTACAACAAATCAAATAGAAGTATTAGAAATGAAAAAGCCAATCAATGATAATGATATCAATAATTAAAAAAATAAAAGTACAAAGTGTCATGAACAGACAGTAACAAGCAGCAGAGTGGATTTTAAGATGAAAAAGAAGGTTTAAGGCAATAAAATAATCAGACATATATATAAAAAAAAAATGAACGTGACTAAAATTTCTAAGAACTCTGGGCTACATTTGAGAGACCAAATCTAAGAATACATGTAGTAGAAGAGTCTGAGTTCTAGTCTAAAGGCATAGACATTTTTCATGAAATTCAAGCAAAAAACCTTCTAAAACATGTGTGTATGTGTGTGTGTATGTATGTGTGTGTATGTATGTATATATGTATATACCTTCAGAGCCAGAAAAATGGCTCAATAAACTTAAGTACTTACTTGCTGTGCATGTTTGATGATCTGAGTCCAATCTCTAGAACTCATAGTATATTTAAAAAAATATCAATTCCTCAAAGTGGTTTTTTGACACTCAAATATACATTAATACTCATGCACATAGGCCATACAGACACAATAATAATAATAAATATAAGAAAATTTATATATGAAAAAAATGGATATCTAAATGTAAGAAGCATTTAGAAATCCTAGTAGACATGAGCAGAGTGAAACCTCTCTATGATATTGGAGGTCAAAAATGAAAAGGTCTGAGAGATCAAAAAAGAAGAAGAATATTAAAAATTATAAAAGAGAAAATGTCAACCCCTTCAGAGTTAAACACATTAGAACAATAGCATAGCTCCCAACAGCAGCCATAAAATCTACAAAAACATGGAATGATGACTTTCTAGCCAGGAAAGTAAATAACTGCCTCTTAAAATTTGTATGCACAGAGAAGCTAACTTTCTTGTGAAATAGCAAGAGCACGTCAAGAGAAGAACTAAGGCAATTCATGACTGCTCAACACTGTCAGAATTACTTCTGAAAGTAATATTGTAATACTGTATACAGAGGAAGAAGAAAGCAGTCTCATTCAGAATAACAAGGAAAAAAAGTCCATTTCAGGAAAGGACTAGATGGACAAGAGAAAGCTTAGAAAGGGCTCTACTATATCCACCAAAGTAAGCCAATAAACTCCTAATAGGAGAGAAAGAAAATAACAAATCCTAATGCAATCAGGAACACCAGCAACCACCATCAAACAAAGTAGCAATTATTCACAAAGAAAATTGTAGGCAAGGTTTTTCATTGGAACTGCTGGCTCCCCAGTAACTGATATGGAGACTTATTAATTATAGATGCTTTGATGATAACAGGTTGTTACTAACTAGCTCGATTTATTATCATTGGTTTCAATATAGTTAATTGATATTTGTTAGTTATAGAAATATTTATGGTATAAAGGCGATTTTAGAGAAAATAGGGACTGTGAAAAGGGAACTGAGACGGAGGTGCGCAGAGGGATAGAGCGAGCGGGGCACTTTTTTTTTTTTTTTGGAGAATGTTGGAGCTAAGAGAGCAAGTCACCTCCAGGTCTGGGTCTCTGAGAAGCTGGCCATGCCCCAACCGTTTCAGTTTCTTGACTTCACAAGGGTCAACCTGGGTAAATTCTGATTTCCCGCTACATTCACGTACAGATCTTACCCACACTCTACCAAGTGGTGGTACCTTTTCTCAGCAAGGCAAATTCATCTTCCTTTTCATCTGGCCAGGGGCTCCTCCCTTCGTCACTCCCACTAACCTCTACCTGCCCAGCTGTTGATCATTTAACCTTTCATTAATGAGAGCAACAAACATTCACAGTGAACAAAAAGACTGCTCCATGGCAGAAAACCTTAAAGTGACTGGCATAAGTTTACCACTTAACAGACTCAGACTTGCTGATTATATTAGAAAAAAAAAAGTAGCTGTTGTCTCCAAGAAACTCATAGCACTGGCCAAGAACCATAAACAAAGTTAGTGGGTTCAAATCAACTTGGAAGCCAAATAGTTATTCTGATATCTAATAGAGTTGACTCTAAAACCAAACTAGTCAGAAAAGATGAAGACCACCACTAGATATTAATGTCGAGAACAATTCATCCAGAAGATAAAATAAGCACAAATACTTAGCAATCAATTGTTGTGGGTCCTGATTTCATTAAAAAAAAAAAAAAAAAAAAAAAAACTTCAAATGGAAGACTTGAAAGTTCAAATGGGTCTTGATAAAATAATAGTGTATGGGAGACTTAACAAATACTACACTTCAGAGTGAAGAGTGTATCATTGAAAAAATTATTTTAAATTCCTAGAATGAATTAAAACAATAGCACAGCATTAACACTTAGGATCCAACTAAGGCATGTCTAAGAAGAACATGTGTAGTTACAGTGCTTACATTTAAAAAACTCAGAGCAATTCCACACAAATAACCTAATTATGCATCTCAGGGTTTTATGAAGCAAGACTAAACCAAACTCAAATACAGTAGAAAGCAAGAAATCATAGAGAATAGGACAGAAATGAATGAAATGTAACCAGTACATCATTTAACCATGACATGGGCTAATGAACTGAACAGGTAAGTCTCAGAAGAAATACCAGTGGCTGCTTTGAGAACTCAACTCACCCCACTCAAAATAGCCAAAATCAGAAAAGCAAATGTAGACGAAGGTGTAAAGAAAGAATAACTCTTCTTCTTTGCTGGTGAGAGGGTAAGTTGACGCAGCCACTATGGAAATTAGTGTGCATTAGCGTGTATGTTTCTCAACAGAGTTGAAATAGAACCTCCCACGTGATTCAACTATAGCACTTCTGGGGGATGACCAAAGGACTCCGAGGCCTCTTCTGAAGAGTTTCACATCTTTTATGGATGCACATTTTTTTGTCACTAGCATTTATACCAACCATCTCTACTAGGAATATAGGACAAGGACAGTCATCTCTTTATTTTTGCACATGAAGTATTATTTAATCTAAGAAGCTTAATCAGTTATTTAAAACAGGCATCTCTTGCTGCTAGGGGCCAGGCCCAGTGGTGACCAGGTCCCAGAGAAGAGGTAAAGAATCCATGAGCTCTGTGGCTACTTGCTTTGAGATACTATTTTTAACAAGAATGCCATCAGTCAGAGTGGTGGTTAACTTTGATTATTCATTTGATTGAAATTAGAAATGCAAAATAAAACCAAAGCAGAATGACAACAAACAGGAAAAATTAAGCCAAAGCGAAAGCACAGGAAACACATATGAACACTGAGACATACACATACATACACACACACACACACACACACACACACACACACACATACAAATACACACACTCAGAAAACCAGTTGAAAACAAAATTGTAACATACAAGCAAAAGGCCTGCAAGAAAAAAAAAAAGCCTCAATAAAACATTATGAGACAACAAGCCTGCAAACTTTCATTGACTTGACTTTGTGCTGGCCATCCACTGCTGGGCATGGGCCTGCCCTTAAGTATGTTCGGTATACCAAGTGAAAGCCAATTGGAGAAAACTAATTTTCCCTTTGCTGGCAGTTACAGATTGGAGATAGTTTCTGGTTTACGCATGGATACCTGTTTGCTTTCTAATTAGAGAAAGGAAAGGTATGGTTTTGGGTAAGTGAAAAAGTGGGGAAGATCTGGGAGAAGTTGTGAGAGAGGAAAATGTAATCGGAAAATCCTGTATGAAAAAAAAATCTACTTTCAATAATTAACAAATACATGAATAATGCAAAAGAAATAAAGCAAGAAAAAATAAATGCTTAGAGAATTAGAGAAATCCATTTGTGGGTATGCCTGTGCTGCCATTGCCAGAAACAGTCATGAGATGTCTATCCTAATCAATATATTTGACGTGTGAAGACTTAAGTGTGTGGTGGCATTATTGAGAGCTGGCAAAAATAAGGAGGCAGGGACTCACTGGAAGATGGAGGTCACTAGAGCCATGCTCTCAGGGCTATACATGGCCTTGGCCCTTCCTATATACTCCTCATTCTTACCCTCATAGATTTTTCTGTCTTTCTCTCTGTCTCTGTCTCTGTGCCTCTCTTTGTCTTGTGCTGTATAACATTCCTTTATGCTGTGTGAGGGTAGGTCACTGTGTATGGTTTAATAAAAAGTTAAATGGCTAGTAGCTAGGTAAGAGAACGCTGGGAAGAAGAGCAGAGACACCAGGAGATGAAGAGGAAGCAGGATGTGCAAGAAGACGGGTAACAACCCATGAGCCATGTAGCCGCACATAAATTAATAGAAATGGGTTAATTTAAGTTGTAAGAGCTAAGGTGATTGCATGTCATGATTTGGCAGCTGGCTGATAGGACAGAAAAATCTGCCTACAGTTTGTGCGTGTGTGTGTGTGTGTGTGTGTGTGTGTGTGTGTGTGTGTGTTTGTGTGTGTTATCAACAGTGAAGGAGCTCCTTAGCCACAGCATCCATACACATATTGTCTGAAACAAACATATGGGACTCCATCCATGGGCCAAACTCTCTGAAATCATAAGCCAAAATAAAAAAAAAAAAAGGATCCTGCCTCCTGTACACTGTGAGTGACCTCACAGATATTTCTATCATACTTATAATAATAATAAAGTAACAAGATAATACAATCATACTGAGGCTCCTTTATAGTTTCAGAAATAAATCTAGAATTTATTTTATCATTTTTTTAACAGCCTAGTGACCCATGAATAATACAGCAGCGTCTTGCAGTTATATCCTTGCCAGATTCCCAGTGGTATGAGCAGGTTCCTGGTGACATGGTTCTACCTCGACAACCTATACAAGTGTGGTGTCTCAAGTCCAGGTCTCTCAAATAGCTAGATGGAGTGTTTGTAACACATACTGAGAACAGTCAGGCATTTGGGAAACACACACACACACACACACACACACACACACACACACACACACACTCAGCAGGAGGAGTCAACCCAGTCATTTCATTTTTGTTCCAAGCAAAGCACCATCAGTGTTCTGTACTACAAATATTACATCATCCTACTTTGTAGCTGAAGCATTGTCTTTAGCTGCTTTTATTGGGAAAGTCTGGTATTGAAAGGAAGTCTATAAATTAGCATTTTTTTTGGTGGAGGGGGGCTCCCAAGAGTGAGGATGTCTTGGAGCTTCCTTACCAAATTAAATGTTTCTTTGTCCTTTATTGTTGGAGGCTGGAGATATATACAATCAACATGAACTCACATAGAAGTCAACAGGTGACAAATAGAACACCTTCATCGGGGAAGCATGCACAGGAAGGCATAGAGCACAGGGAAACAACTCATGGATAACAGAATCTTAGAAAAGAAACCAGGACTCATGACATTCTTAAAACAAGTTCTCTGGGGTGTTTGTTTGTTTGTTTGGCTTTTTGTTTAGAGTTTTTTGGGAGGAAAGGGGGTTGCTTGTTGTTTTGGTACTTTACCTAACACCAAATAGTTTAAACTTTTCACTCCCCAATAATACAAGCAAGGTAATATAAGCAGATATAATAGCCATAATGTTTGCTGTCTGCTAATTATGACTCAGGCAATAGTAAACAAGGAGATTGATGATGAGCTAGTGTTGTTATAAAAGTAATATTTGAATAATCCTTGTTTCCTGACAACTGAATTTGGAGGCAAGAAGGCCCTTACTTTTTGTCTTAAACAGCAGCTTCAATTGTGGGGTTTATGAGTTAGGTCATTGTTCACATTGATGAGTCTGGGACCAAGACTTACTCAATGCTGGAAGTTTGTCGTTTCATTTATCAACAAATACAGTGTCTTCTCTCAGCTCTCTGATATGTTCACACAAGTATTGGGTTCAGAAGATTCTGGGTTGGTAAAGAGGAAGGATTAAAAGCAAGTGAAGCTTAGGGAAGTCCCATATCCAAAAAACCTACTATGCCAAATTAGGGCTTGGGGGCATACTACAGAATCTATCACCTAAAATCTTTCTAGAAATTATAAAAGTTTTTCTAGAAATTATAAAAGTACTTGCTTTGTAATGTTTCATGGGGAATTGAGATAAAAGGAAGGGAAATAAAAATCTACCCTGCAGTTGTCTACATCAACAAAAGGTAGATAGGCTGCCATCTCTGATGTTACTGATGATTTAAGATCTTGGTTTGGATGTCACAGTAATTCCTCATCCTGGAACTTGACTGTACCCTATAGGTCACATCACCACCTATGGTCAGCCCTACTACTGGCTAGCCACACAGAATTCTTTTTCTGCTCAAGAAGGGAGAATCACAGCTTTGGCAAAGAACTGAAGGCAGAGTGACTAACACCGTGTTTATAGGAACCTCAAAGGAAACACCCAAAGACTTATGGCTGTTGTCTGCCTCATCAGCCGCTGAAACTCCCATTGCATCAGAATTCTATTTAGAACATTAAGCAAGACCCAGCACACAGAGAGCAGCTGGTCCTTTTCTATTATTTTAAAACATAGCTTTGATGAAGGTGCTCAACGATAGCCCTATTTGCGTAAGTGAAGAAATACAAGTCATCGAGGTTGACTTCCTTGTCTATTGCCATCAGACTTAACACAACTAGAGGCTGAGCACAGGTAAGTTACACCTACGAGTTAAACAATAAAGTGGGGCAAGGGGTTCACACTGAGATCTCATGAAGTACAGCCTTACCCAAGACACTGAACACACTGATGTAACAATAGCTGGGAGGAAGAGAAAGCTGTGTTTCATTTCATCCTGAAATCCCAATAATTTTGAGCTAATCTTCTGCCTTCTAGCAAGCATGAATTAAGAACTATGCTGATATCTAACCCAGGGAGACTAAATTGATGTTTCTCTTTATTATCAAGCTGGATGTGGTGGCAGACGTGCAATTTCAGCACCTTGAAGATGGAGGCAGGAATTTAGGGACAGCCAGGATTACTTGAGATGCTGTCTAAAAAATAAAATCTGACTCTGGCCTTGGAAACACTAGTAAGCAACCATTAAAAAACACATTTTTTTAATAGTGATTGGAGGACAGCATACTCAACTCTGGAGGAGCACAGAGAATGAAGCTGACGTGAGGAGAAATCCTAATAGCAAGTCTTTTAATGCTTTCCATCCTACTTCCACAGCATATAAAAAGTGTCCATATGAAGAGGGGACACTGTGATGATTCCATACCACACATCTATAGAATATGTGACACTCAAACCCAGGGCAGTAGCATTTCATCTCTTTACCAGTTTATCATTTATTTTTGTAGGAAACTTTCCAAATCATCTCTTGTAATTCTTCATAAAACATGCAATAATTTGTTGTGAACTAAATCTGCTATACTGTGCTGTAGAACACTAGAAATAATTTTTTTCTATATATGTGTGGGTACCCGTTATTAACCTGCCTCCGTGCCTCCTCCATCATCCCCAACCTCATTGTCCACTATTCTAATCTGTATTTTTATAAAACTAATTTTTCAGGCTTTCCCATCTGAGTAAAATCGTGTGATATTTGCCTTTCTGAGCTTGCTTTATTTCACTTAGTGCCTTCCAGTTCCACTCATGTCAACATAAATGACAAGATTTGTGGTTGACTAATATTCTAGTGTGCATGGTTTTCCCCCATTCATGTGCTTATGGAGACTTTTTCTGATGGCATGATCATGGCTATTGTGAAGATGATGCAAAAACCAAGAGGCTCTAGATCTCCCTGCAATTTACTGATGTATCCTTCAGCTGTGTGAGCAATAGTAGGCTTGCTAGAGCATATGACAGCTCTCTCTTCAGTTTTGAGTCTTCTGAGAGAAATTCTGGTTCTATTTTTGCCTTGGTACATACTTGTATTTTCTCATTTATATGCTAAAGGTGCAAACAGGAAAAGAAATAAGCATGATGAAATTAGAAAGAAACAGTGCAACATTTTGAAAGCTGGATAGACTCTTTCTGGATAACCTACCTGCATTTTGAAAGCTTATTATCTTAGTTTCCAAATCAAGAAAGCACGTCTTATTTTCTGAAACAAATGCAATTAATTTTGAAACCATAAAACGGATTTGAGGCAATTTCAAAGCCTTGACAAGTTTAGCTAAACTCCCTTAAACTTCTCTATCACCCCAAAAGGCATAAACAGAACCGAGGAAGAAAGTGTGCATAAATGATTCATTAAGTAAGTGGAATTGGCAAGAGCCTTAATCTACTACCTTACAGCACTGGGCACACCCTGCAAACAACACAGGAATAAATAGGAACAACATGGTGAGGTTTCAGCTCATGCAACACATCTGTTCACTTAGTTGGATCTTGTTTTAGATTTGGGCATAATAAGTTTTGATTGTCTTTATGTACAGTGACAGCAGAATAATGAATGCTTTTTGAACATGAATTGTATAAATACATAGACATGTTGATTTGAGAAGAGAAAACAAAGCATGTGAAAATTGGCAAAATACCCACTTCAAGAATTATAGATAGTCTTCTTAAGAAAAGAAGACAGGCACTCATCTGGCAGACCACCCACAAAATGCCATTAAAACCTAAACAACATGAAAAGAGACAATGTTCCCCAGCCAGGGCAGTTCCCGAAAGTATTAACTTTAAAAGGCCTTCAGTTTAAACCAGTGGCCTTGAACTGTTTCCTGAAAATGCAGACTCCTTCTGTGTATGCAGTAGACATGAAATGCACTGGGCAGATTTGAAAGGTTAATAAAACTACTACTAACAATAGCATCTGTATGACACCAGCTAGAACCGATATGGAGGTGTTAGGTGTGTTTGTGCAAGCCCATCATCATAGTAGCAAAATAAACACTAAGTGCACATGGATCAAAAGAAAGACCAACTGGCAACGCTGGGAAACGTCACACAGTGAATTCCAATCAACACTCATCTGAGCCAAAGACACTGGCCACTTCAGTGCCATATCCTTATTAAAGGTCTCCTTCCTGGTGTGGTCACAAGTGATATGCAATGGACCAAATTCAATTCTAACAATAAAAATGAAACACATACTCCTGAAATAAAAATTAAGCTCTCAGAATAAAAGGCCAAAGACACAATCTTCTAACTAAAGTGGACAAATGTAAAGGAAACAAGATGATAAAACTAACAATAATTTAAAATAAACCTTTCTTAAGAACAATGCAGTGCTAGATAATTCTGAGCTCATTCTCTCTCTCTCTCTCTCTCTCTCTCTCTCTCTCTCTCTCTCTCTCTCTCTCAAACAAAAGTAATCAATCTACTAGATTCAAGAGATTAATTAAATATGAACAAATGTTATTTAGCCTGATTTTTTATCTGCTGACCCTAACTACCAATGCTTTTCTCTTTTTTCCTCTTTCTCTTCATACCACAGTGATTCACAAGCTGCTTATTTTGAGTTGTTAATTTTATTTTCTTTATGGATATGTATAGCTTTCCCCAGTGGGATGGAAGGGATACAAATACTCCTTTATCATCTTATTTCATCTCATTCACCTGCATAGTGTGCTCAACTAACCCATGGCTTATTTCAGGGCAATAAACACACAAAATTTGACAAACAGTAGTATAATGTTTACTGTAACCTTAGACACCTTTTGGGACCTTTTGTATTTTCAGGGAAAAAATGGCATCAATACTTTATAAAAGACCTCATCTATTGCTATCTATGGGAAGGTCACACAATGAAAAGTGTGGGTGAAGCCTGCATTTACATGGGATGTTCATTTCCTAGAAGGTGTATTTCATTTTAATTTCTTTCATACAATAACTCACCTCAGACACTCTAAGTAATGTAACATATTTACCTTCAACCAGAAAAGACCCAACTGCCTCAGAGGTAAGATGGTGGATGAGGGTAAAGAAAATGTTTCCCTCAAAGGCTCAATTAGGCTGGGACTTAGGGGAAGTGGGGGGATGGGTAGGGCAGAGGTTAGGGTGAGTTGGAGAAGTTGTAATGTTTGCCAGAAGCCTGGGTTCTATCCCCAGAAGTGAAGGAAACCAAAAGCATTCATTAGAACCACAAGAGAAAGGAAGTACTAAAACTATAAAGGATAAAGTAGAGTGGACCAAAACTTTAGGATGTAGATGTTGAATTGAGATTTTTAGGGTGATCCATGATGTTTACTAAATGACTAGAAGAATGTGTAATATCTGAGCCTCAGGCACGTCACAGACTGGAGGCAACAGGTGCTTACGACTAAGTGTGGGCTGAAGGTCAGAGTTAAGATCCACTAAGAGATGTAGATTTAAGACGAAACAGCCAAGTATTTTGAGGACTCTACTCAGAAACACTAGTGCTGTGTGTGTGTGATTATTTGAGACGACATGGCTTCAGGACTGGCTGAAGTTTCTCTCTTCCACCCAGACAGTCCTGAAGCCTCAAATAATCACACAAAGGTTTATATTAATTATGAACTGTTTGGCCTGTGGCTCAGACTTATTAGTTGCTAACTCTTACTCTTCAACTAACCCCCTATTCTTATCAATATTTAGACATGTGGCTTAGTGCCTTTGCTCAGTGCAGCATTCTCATCTTTTTTCCTCTGCGTCTGTCACCCTGCTCTTCTGCTTCCCAGAATTCTCCTCATCTGGTTGCCCCAACTCTACTTCTTGTCTAGATTCTGGCCAATCAGGATTTTATTAGACCAATATTTACAGTGACAAATATTTACAGTGTACAAGAGCATAATCCCACAGCACTGTGTGTGTTAGCTTGGATATTTTCCAAAATGTTAAGGTCTATGCCAGCTATCAAGCAAGGTTGTAGAAAGTGGTGGGTATACTATGTGCCTCTGACTCTCTCTGGAAGCTTCACAAGAATGGGATTCAACATGTGTGACCTCTGAAGTTCCCATGCCACACAGAAGTAGCCTATGAACCTCTCTGATCAGGCAGCTTCATGAGAAGGGCCTTCAGCATGCAGTAAACATACTAACCATCTCCATGTGTAAACTCTGATCTTTCCCTGTATCACAGAAGTAGTACGTAAGCCTCTTTACTCAAATGTATGGTGAGCCATTGACTAACTTTGGTGAGTTGCATAGACACCATGTTTACCATGGCTAGATGATAACTAGCTTCTTCAGAGGACACCAGATGCCCCAGCTGTCAGTGACTGCAGTGAAATGCTGCCTGGGGTTTAGGTCAGAGGCTCCAAATAATGCAAAAGGTAACACACGTGCAAGAAAAATCAGAAAACAAGCATATCTGCATATTCAACTGTGTCAAGAAACAGACGCTCTTCTCTTCTTCAAATTGGTGCTACTTGCTTGTATTTTACAGAGTCAGAAGTTATGCTCAACAGCTCAGACCAATTTCTACCTCACTACAACCTAAGAAAGATATTTGATCTTACCTAGGCTATGATTATGGGTGTTCCATTTATCTGTGGATGTAATACCATCCACATTAAGAAAAAAGATCAGCAGGACAACCTCTTACTGTCTATCAATATTTAAATGCTCTAAGACCAATTAAAAATTTGAAAAAAGGCAAGGTGCTTAGTTCTGAATTACTGAACATTTAAATGCGAAAACAACAAAATGACAAGCCATGCCCAGAGTCTGGATCTCAGAACCTTGTGTCACAGCTCACACCTCCATAAATATGTTATAGAAATCATCCAGAAAGAGAAGCAGGGGATATACTCACTCATTAGTGGACTTAAAAAAAAATGTCATTGTATACAAGAGCTCAAGGCTAGAACATAGTTAAATGACATTGATGGCCTCTGGCAGGGGTGTGGTTGAGGAAGATCTCATTTTGTTTAAAGGGTTGGCCACAGGGTGGTTAATTATGCCCCTGTAGATAAATGAACAACATGAATGGGGTTTTTTGTAAATGGGAAGATCTTAAGAATGGGTATGAAACTGAAAGGACTGATAACTGAATTTGATGAGGTATATGATGTAATATCACCAAATAATAATAAAACAACCTCAACCTCAAAAAAATCACCTCTGCTACCATTCAGAGAGAGACTGCTATGCTGAATTTTCAAAATATAGATTTCATATATTTAAAAGGCCTTTTTATAGACACACTCATATATATATATATACATATACTCATTTAATACAGTATCTTTAAGAATTGTGAATATGCTATAAATTCAACATTCTGATTTTAGAGTTATCCATACCAATCTATAAATTACCTTTTAATCACTTTCATTGCTTACATTATAAAAATAAGTATGGCATAAGGTATTGAAACATGCCCCCACTAAGGAACATATAAATTATATCATTTTCATGTTTCTTTGTATAAGATACAATACTTTTGGAGACATTTTTGAACATATCTCTTAGTTTATGTGCCTTGGTGTAAATGTGTTTCTCGAAAAGCAGCCACAGACCAGTTGGACAATCTGCTCATCCTTGGTAAAAATGAGCCATTTACACTTAGTGTAGGCACCAATTTTAACTCATTCCTATTACCTTACCCCATGTCATACTCTCTTTCATGCATGCTGTGCTGCTTCTTAGATCACTCCTAAGTTACTTTACTATCACGGTGTCACTTCAGCTTGTGTTGAATTCTTTCTTCTCTGTTCTTGGAAATTTAGCATTCTGACCCATCAAAGGCTCCAGCTAGTTCAAGTAGAAAACACTGAATGTTTTGACCTTGTCACCCATCCCCAGAATTCTCAGATATTTTCCTTCAACTTTTCAGTTCTGTCTGTCTTGCCACATTACCTCCAGTGGCACTGTTACAAATATAAACATGGAAAAGTATATAGTATAAATATAATAAATACAGATTTTAGTCATTTCTCCTTTTCAAAATAAACTGTACTTCTCAAACTTGAAAACTCAGAATCTGTTACTAGCTCTGAAAATATTTCATGTTAACTCTCTTTATTATCTCTGCTATCTCCTCCTACAACACAAATGCATTTTATATTCCAGTGTCTATTGTCAATCCCTTGGGTCTATAGGTTGTATTTTTCATATTTATCTTTCTACTTTACTGATTCTCTCTCTATCAGTATCTAATTACTTCAAAAGTATTCATAATTTACTGAAGCATGAAGTTTCTGACCCCTCCAGTCCCAGGGTCCACAGAAATCTTTCCTTCTCAGTCTCATAGCCACTGCTTATAAAAATAATCACACAATGGCCTATATTAATTACAAATTGTTTGGCTTATAGCTCAGGATTATTACTAACTTGCTCTAATAACTTAATTCAACCCATTTTTATTAATCTATATATTTCCACATGACTCTGTGGCTTTACCTGTATTCCATTACATCTTGTCTTCTCAGTGGCAGCCTATAAGAACTTTCTGATTCTGCCCTTCTCTGTCTTTTTCTATGTTTGGAATTTCTCCTGCCTTGCCATAGGCCAATACATTCCCTTTATTAACCAATGGTATTCACAGTTTACAGAAAGACATTCCACATTAATTTGTCATTGCAACAAATATATTTTGTCTTTAGAACTTATTGTTTGCTTAGAACCTAAATTAATCTTAAAGTAAAGAAATACATGTTTACTATTCTGAGGTTTATATTGTCCCTGACAGAACAATGGAACTGGGTGACCATCCTCTTTGTGCTCGGTTTATACAGTAAAACATTCATCAATTCATGCTGATGAAAGGTGGGACAATAACACTGAGTGGGGCTGATCCCACCCAAAGAGTGTTGAGATGGCCCGTGGTTCTTTGGCTCCTGCTTTTAGGTGTAATCACACAGCAGAAAAAGATTGTCTTATATCGAGTCAATGTTAAGAGGAAAAATGAACCAGTCTTTGGTGAGGTCTGGCTATGTAAAAAAGGATGCTTGAAAATGCTAATGTAAATTTAGATGACTAAATTAAAGGGGAAAGAGAAGGGCTTAAAAACAATGGAGGTGTGGTAATGGTGAACTATTGACTCAATCCCAGTGTCTTGGGATCAAGAAATGTTTAATCAAATTTAAAAGCATCAAATTAAAACTATCAGTCATGGGCTTTCTTAGAAGATTCAGTGTTCTCATGGATTACATACATGTATATCATAGAATCTATTTTATACATGTGGCATGCATATTTTAAATCTAAATACAAAATATATCATATCATTTTTATATTTAATATCACTATAAGTATACCGTGCACATGCAATGTGAGACACAACTTGCCAATTACATTTTTAGCACTTATACAAGAAAAAAAATATTCTACAAGAAGCCTAAAGGGATTGCTTTTTCATTCCTTAACTGGGAAAAAAGACTATTGTCTGAAAAGGCAGTTTAAGGAGATTGGGTATTGTAAAGAACCATCAAGCCTATTATTTGTGACATAAACAGAAACTTTTAAGTAGATTATGTTCTGACATAAAGGGCCCCAGTTAAGACACCAGATGCAAGGCAGAAACATAGACAGCTGCTTGGAGGCTTGCAGCCATGCTTACTGCTCAGTGGGTCACCAAAATGTTTAGATCTACTTTACTGCTTTTAAACTCTCTGCACACAAGTGGCCGGGACAAGTTACAGGCCTAGAAAATGGTTCTAGAAACAATCAAAGGTTGACCTGAAGCCAGAGTGTGCTGAGCAGGCAGGCTTCAGAATGCAGTAAAGCCTTCCCCAGCAAAAACTGTGATGTCACTAAAGGAAAAATGGACAACCATCCTGGGAGAGAACTGAAAAGATTAAGCTATAGTAAAAATCACCACAAGAGTTACAACACTAGTCTTCGGAGAATCAATAAGCAATTAGATTTCTAGAGAATATGAATCCTGCTTGCCAGAGTCAAGGAGACCAACGCCTTTCTGCTATTATTCTCTCTAGCCTGGTCTTTACTCCTCCATAGTCCAGTCATTCTGCACACTGAGATCAGCTCTCCCAACCTGTCTACAAAGTCATCTCTCATTAATTCTTCCAAATGACCACAGCTACTGGGACTCATCTCCAATCTTAGGTGTGTAGTCACCTAAAAAGCTGGCATACTCTGCTGCTTGCATTCTGTCAACTTGGCACAGACCTAGACATACCTGGAAAGAGGGAAGCTCTGAGGAACTGTCTCTAGCACACTGGCCTGTGGGTATGTCTGTGGGATATTTTCTTAATTGGTCCTTAATGTAGGAGGATCCAGCCTGATGTGGATGGTGGCATCCCTTGACAGATGGACCTTAGATGTGTATAAAAAGTTAGCTGAGCACATCGAGGTAAGTGAGCCATTCAGCAGAGTTTCTCTCTGGTCCCTGCTTCTGTTTCTGCCTCTAGATTCCTGCCTGGAACTTCTGTCCTATTTTCCTTCAGCCATGGGCACCTGTAAGCCATATAAATTATCATTCCTTAGTTACTTCAGGTTATTGTATTTTATCACAACAGGAAACCAAGTTAGAATACATAGAAGTGAGGCAGCATCCTGAATGCTATGGCACTTACTTCCTATCACTATTCACATGAACCTCATAGTCACACCACTCAGAAAACACCACGGGGATACCTAAGCTTGCTGATACACTACATCTCACTTACAGTATCAACAAGCATGCTGCCCTGTCAGCTTGCTGTACATTCAGTGAATAAGAGGGAGTTCAGATATGAGTATGTATTCATTTTCAGTGAAGAAACCACTAAGAAACTAGAGTTTCTATTTCCAAACTCAGGGTTTGTTCCATGGTCAGGACTGCCTCTCAGAGTCTACCTTGACTTTACCTATACACAAGCATGAGCACAGTGTATGTTTGCATTCTCATATGCATATTGATATGTGCTCATACACAAATACTCCCTCGTTCACATGCATACATATATTCACATGTATTTACATTGTCACATGCACAAGACACATACTAGATGCAGCTAACCACCTACATTAAAAAATATCTGGTTGCTGCAGTGTGACAAACCAGTAAGAATCAGCTTGCAAATGCAACTATAAATCAGGGGAAGTTTGGCATTTTAACAAATACCTGTTCAATGATAAGAAATGTGTAACATTATCTTATGAGGTGATTAAAGTAAACTAAAATTAAAAAGAAGCATGTCAGCCCTGAAATCATATCCATGCAAAAAATATTATACTGATTGAGCAGGTTACATTTATACAGTTAGTAATATGATATATGTACATACATATAATTATATGTGAAACAATAATCAAATTAAAAGTTAAAGATAACATGCATTTGAGAAGAACAAGGGGGATACATGGGAGGGGCTGAAGGAAGGAAAAGCAAGGGGGAAATAATGTAATTATGTTTAATAATGTAATTAATTTTAAATTGTTTTGAAAAGAATCTTTTCATTTCTTAATGTCTTTGTGTGTGTGTGTGTGTGTGTGTGTGTGTGTGTGTGTGTGTGTGTGTGTTCTTTGGAGGAAATTTTCTGAAATGAAAAAAATAAGCAAAAAATAACCCATAACTAACCTGAATGGAAGGCATAAGAAACCTGAGGGCACCGAGCACACTGCCCTCTGGGATAAGCTGCTTCTTCACTAGTGAGCTCCACGTGTGATGGGATAATGGGGACCACTAGGTATGTGAACTTACCTCAAGAATGTCTTTCCATAATCTCTCAGTCTCTAAGCCTCCAGCCGCCATCACCATAAACTAATACCCTAAGGTTCAATCCCTAGACCACTAACTAGTCACATTTAGTGCAACACTGAAACAGTGGCTGTCTTTGCATTGTCAGATACTGGTACCTCTAGTATCTGTTGATAATATACATCATATTGACTTGCACATGTACTTTACAGCCTTGTGGCAGCTCACCATAGTGGTCTCATGGTATGCTCAGTTACTGTTGCCCTATGCAATGATAAATAAACAAATAAACAAATATATATATATGTTATCTGAGAGTTGCTAGGTAAATCTTTCTTTCTGATTTATCATAGCCAGTGAATTAGCTGAGGAGCTGAGAACGGGTCACAAGAGAGGTCAGAAGAGGAGCTGACAGATGGAGAGGATAGTAACTCAAGGCCAAGCTACACCTTCTTAGTTGGCACTCTCAGGACACATCAGCTGCTATAGTATGTACTTACATTTCAAGAATAAAATAAATTCAAGAACCTAAATAAAGGCCAACCATCCCATAATTCTAAGACTAATCAAAATATTTCAGAAGTGGGGAGATTGCTCAGTGACTAAAATGTAAGCCAAAGTAAACTCTTCCATAAATTTGGTTTGGGTCATGATATTTTATCGCAGCAATAGATAGTAACTAATACGGCTAGTTGGTAAGTACATGAAAAGATGTGTAATTTCACTGCCTGCCAAACAAACCCAAGTCAGACCATAGAATGGCAAAACCAACACTGGCAAAGCAATAGAGGAACAAAAACTCCAACTCAATGTCTGTGAGGACATATAATGGGATGGATGCTTTGGAGAGCAACTCAACCGTTGCTGTGATGCAGCTGCAAACGCAGCCATAATGTTTACTTTCCTGTTGCTGTAGACTACCTAACAAAATCAGCTCAAGGAAGGATTTGTTTTGTCACACAACAGTGAGGACAGCATTGTGGCAGACAGTCCCATAGTGATGGGAACATGTGGCTACTTCACCTCCTCACATCTCTGGGCAACAGGAAGCATGGACAGGGAAGGGCATAAAGACTAGATGGCCTATAAACTTCAAGGCCCACCCCTGAGAGATTTTTTTTTTCCTCTAGCCAACATCCATCTTCTAGAGGGTCTGCAAATTCCCAAACTATCATCATGGCTCAGGAGCACATATCAACACATGACTGCTTATGGGTGACATTTCACATTCAAATCTTAGTAATCCATGGGCCATACAGTCTCTCCATGCTGGTACCAGCACTGATTCATGAGAAAACAAATCAACAATGTGACTCCATTAAATGTGAGAGCATTCAGAGCACCTCTGTTTTTAGTCATAAAAAATGGGAGAAAACATATCCATATTATATTCCACAATAAAGAGAAATGAATTAGTAATGGATGCAATAATGTGGATGAATCTCAAAACTGTTCTGTTTAATGAGAGAGGCCAAACAAATAGAAATGCATGCTGAGTCATTCCACTAACAAAAAAATTCTAGAAAGTAAGTAAGAAGCAACATGTTTGATGAGAAGTTGTTGTACTGAGTGGTAAATTGATTGTGTTTTGAAAATGCATGAGGACGTTAGCATCTAATAGAAATATTTGCTACCTTAATCTGATGATGACTTCAAAATTGTTTGTGGCTGTGGGTGCAGTTCAGTGGTAGAGCATTTGCCTCACACAAGAAAAGCCCCAGGTTTCATTCCTAACAGAACTACAACAAAAGAAAGAATATGAGTTTGCAAACTTTATACATATATGTATATGTATATACATATATATTCTCTTAGGTCAGTTATGACTCAACCAAACAAGAAATGGGTTTTATAACATAAAATTATAATTTTCCTCATAAGAATCAATGGAGAAGATATAATCCAACTCTCAAGCCATGCTAGTACTAAGTAATAACAAAAGTGAACTTAGTCCTAATGTACAATTTTCATAAAGTTATGTGTTGCATGGATAGTCCAAAGCATAGTTGTTTTGGGAGCCAGTCTCGCTAGTGTATCTTGCCATTCAGGACAAGATTAAAACAGCACACATATGTGTACATGCTCACAGCACCCTGATTACACAATTTCATTCCAAGCAAAATCATTCATATATTTATTTGCTCTGCCATTCTGTGATTTCTCACATTATTTGATGCCATTATAATTTCGGTTGAAACATAGTTAATCTTACTTTAAAGAAAATGATACACCTTTATACTATGAGCTATGTTGAGTTGGTCTTTATATTAATCCTGCAATTAATATCAAATACTACAAACATTTAGAAATCTTGGAAATGAATTATCCTGAGCTCTTTTATATATTATGAACAGAGAACCCAAAACTGACATTTAACTAGTTTTGTGAATGTACTAAGCTTATGGCAATGACAGTGAGGTCCAGTGTCACAGTATAAGCTAATCAAACAAGAAAAGCATGCAACACTGAAACACAGTGAGAAAGCTATAATAGTAATAATAATAATAATAATAATAATAATAATACTTGTTCTCTCATACTGGGTCACTTTGGACATCTGTGCTTTTCCTAGGATTTCAGATCTTTAGATAGAAATCAAGGGGCACAATTCTCATTCATTCCTGTTTATAATGTAGTTTGTGTCTGATGTGTCTGTCACAGTCAGACTTCAAGTGGATTTGGGAGAAAGGACCGGACTTATTCTGATAGGACCAGGCCTTTTCAGCAGAACTATAAGAATGTGTAGGAACAATAGTTTTTTAAGACAGTTTGCCTTCTTCTATCCCAGTACCAGACTCTGATGCAAATGTAATTCAGAGTAAATTATATCATAAACAAAGCCCAAGAAATAAAAGACTGAAGGAAGGGGGAGGGGATAAAGAAATGAGAACCAAAATGAACAACAGCAAGAAAACAAACAAACAAAACCAAAAACCTCTAAGTTCAAAAGAATGTTGCGAATGGGAAAAAACGTTCTTCCCCAGGGAACAGAAGAACATCAGCTATCACCTGATACCAACTGGTCAGCCCTGAAAACATACACACAGTAGGAACAGTATACGGACTGAGCAACTTGTATTTATCTATTTAGGAATATATGCACATGCATAGAGAGATATAGATGTATATCTATATCTTTGTGTGAAACAACAATTAATGAAAAAGAGGCCATGGACTTAAAAGAGAAAACTGAGGAAATTCATGGGGCAGGGGGAGTAAGGGGCTTCAGGATAGCAAAAAAAAAAAAAAAAAAAAAAAAAAAAAAAAAAAAAAAAAGACAGAGAGAGAAAGTATTTTTGATATTATAATATCAAAAAATGTAATTATTTTTAAAAAGCAAACAAACCAGGTGTGGTAAACCATGTCTGTCATTTCAAATGGAGGAAAGTAGAGCCAGGAACCTGGATGTGAATTTGAAGCTAACCTGGGCTTTTTTTCAAGCACTTGAGCAGCCATAAATACCTATATGGCAAGACCCAGGTTCCAATAATGATAAAGCAATGAATCTGGGTATAAGTAGAAAAAGAGAAACATGAATGCCAAGGAAAAAGACTCACATAACACAGGGGAACTCTTCCTCAGTAGTTCTAGAAATGGAAGAAATCAGAGGCTAAAGAAGGCCTTTCTCTCTTCCAGCACAGAGGTACAACTTCCTTGTACTATGATCTTGGCCAAGCTATGTATCTGTATTCTGCTCCAGTGTCTCTTGCTGAGTAACAAGAGGAGCTGGGGAGCCCCCATCCCTTACATCCTTCTGCCCACCCCCCACCTTTCTGCCTATTGGAGATCTCTTCACTCATCATCTTTAGGCTTCTTTTTTGGATTGTTATTTGGAATTTTAAAATACTCAAATCACTCTATCTTTGGTAAGCAGAGTGTTTAAAAGGTCCCAAAGATTCTTGATTATAATGTACCATTCTCTATGAGTCTGTGACAGCGATGAGCTATTTCTGTTACAAATATGTTGAGTTATAAAGCAAAGGCTTTTGTAGAAGGTTTAAAGTTTCTAATCCATCAGCTTTATGCAAATCAAAAGAAAGACGTGCTAACATAACATTAATAAAGTTGTCTAGTCAGAGACTGAAGACCGCAGAGAGGCCTGCTGCAGTAGCCTTGACTTCCTGAAGAAACACCAAGTACGTAGAGGGCTATGCACCAGTAACTAGCAGGTGGCCTGTGAGAGAGAGCTACAGTCCCACAACCACAAGGAATGGGATTCTCAACAACCCAAGAGCTAGAAGAGGACCCAGCCTCAGAAAGGAAGTCCTCAGATGGATGGATTTCAGTCTATCAAGATTCTCAGCAAAGATCCTAGATGAGCCACACCTAGACTCCTTACAATAGCCAAGATGAGATGATGGTAACTGGCGTTCCTTAAGCCACCAGCCTTCCAGTTATTTTTAGCAACAGTAAATTTAAAGATCGTCTTCGACAGAAAATGTATTCATTTTTCCTAATTTCATTCATGTTAATCTACTTATGACATTATATCCTCTGAGTTCTTAGTCATTATTTTCCTTTCTTTGATTGACTTATACAGATTTAATTCCATGTAGGTTAGAAACACTAGCACCATTAAAATACGTGAAGCAGTGCTGGAGAGATAGTTCAGCAGTTGAGAGCAATTGCTTCAGAGGTCCCAGGTTTGATACTCATCATCCACATGGCTTCATAAACATCTGTTACTCCAGTTCCAAAAGATCCAATGCCCTCTTCTTGACCAGGCATACATGTAGTATATAGACATACATATGGGCCTATACACTTAAAATAAATGAAACAAAAATGAAAGCACTATACTCAGTTTGGACTGGATTATTCTTGCTCGGGGAGAAAGGAGGTTGTTCTTTGCATTGTAAGACATCTTGCTGTGTCCTTAGACTCTAGATAAATGGTAACATATCTTTTCCCTAGTTAATAATAACCAAAACCATTCCACATATTATCAAATGTTTCATGGCAAAAGATCTCAAGTTGAGGATCATTACTACAAACCCATAAATCTCATGATAAATCCTTGTGGCTACTTGGAATCACCATGGGGAAAATAGTTAGTTACAATTGCTATGTGTATAGAAAACATGAACCAGCTTTCTGATTATGTTTTCTAAAGAGGAAGCCTTTAGCCATGTGAAATAACTGAACAATTTAAGTGTGGTTATTCTGAACTGAGACCTTCTAAAAGTAGGCAACAAGTACCAAAATATAAAAGCTTTATAATGACAAGAGGTAGAAGATCACAATAAAAGATTGGCATCTAGCTGAGGGTCAAGCATTTGTCATGCAAGCATAAAGACAGGAGTTAAAATCCCTAGAACTAACCTAAAAGTTGGACAAGTGTGTCAGTCTCTTGGAGCACTCAAAAGCAAAGGCATAGTGCCTGAGGTAAGCTGGTTAGTTAGACTAGCTAGAATTGGTGATTGCCTTATTCATAGAGAGCTTCTGCCTCAATAAATTAGAAAACAATAGCAAAAGACATCTGATGTCAACATGGACCTCCACATGTACATGTACATGCATACCTGTGTCTGTACACACACATGCAAACATATATCATACCTGTAAACCATTTATATATATATATATATACAGGTAAATACATATTAATAATAAGTAGATGTTGAAATGAAATACTCTGAGTAGACGAAGTTAAGTATAATGTGTAATTGAATTTAAACATCAATCAATCTACTTTTTAAATGTAACTACCTGAAAACTTGAAATTATACATGTGATTCTTAGAAGCCACAGAACTTTGAATGTGACCTGCTCTCCTTGGTTGTTCATTAAATCAGTGGTATTTAAAGAGTGCCCGTCATGTATGCCCAGGACTATATAAGGTGCTTTTGAGCACACCTAAATAAAGAAAATTAGTTTATGTTAGGTTGTCATATGTATTACAGACAGAAAGGTACATGGGCCAGAATAAAGCATGTCTTGAGCATAAATAAGACATTGAGTTTGATCACTCACATTATTTAAAAGAACAATAAATAAATAAAACAGACAGAAAGAAAAGTAAAATTACAAACTCAAAAGACAAGTCCCTAGGGCCATTCTTCAAATGTAAGTCCAGGACTAATTAAATACAACCCATCACTCTGTGTCCCCAAATAGTTTTCAGTCAACTAACAGGCATGTCTTCAGAATCATAGTATGTTTCCTCTGCTATAATTACGACAGAGATAAAAATCAAATTCCAAGGAAAACAATTTCCAGACACCTCAGATAATAAAGCCAGCACTTGTTTGAAGAGGAAACCAAAACAAGATGAGAAGCTCACAAGGCACTTCTTTGTATAATAATTTAATTAATGGCATGCTGAAAAGAGAAAAGCATTTTCCTTCATGTTCTCCACCACTATTGATTCTTTCCATGAAGACTTATAAATCTGTTATGGTGGTTATGATTGGTGTAGGTCCTCTACTATTTTATGCATGCTTGATTTGCATATGTGCCTTAAGTGTCTCATGGACACTAAACTAAGATCAACTGAGTTAATTTGCTTTCTTAACTCTGGTTTAAGTATTTCATGGCCATTAAAGTTAAGATCAACTGAGTTAATTTGGAGCTTAATTCAGAAAATGAGAATGATGCTTACTCTATCATCTTTCAAGCATTCTGCAATCATGATTGTTTGACTAAGTAGCTGTCACAAACTTGTTTCTACTCCCTTGACTCCAAACTAATTCTTTGGTAGGGGAAGGGACTCTGCATGCTGTCAAAAGAGAAATGTAAACACTAAGTCAGCCTTAAACCCTTTGTTCTATGATGGTGTCCTTTCTGAAAGATATTCTAGAGCAACAGTAGCACAAAGCTTGACAGTGTAACCACCCAATAACTGATCTGAATTAAAGTCTACATCATAAGATGGAACCCATACTTGACACCTCTTGGGTAATCAAGAACCACATACTAGATAGCCCACAGTCCTAAAAGAAAAAAAAAAAAAAAAACAACAACTTAATGATCAAATGGCATCTAATGATCTTCTGCTATGCTTACTCAGTCATCATCAGAAAAGGTCCCTTCTGCAGCAAATGGAAACAAATATAGGGACCGAGGGCCAGAAATTATGCAGAAAATTAGAGACTTTGGGACACTCAGTTCTAAATGAGATACCTCCATCAAGTCCCTCCCCTCAGGACTCAGGGAACCCCAGGGAAGAGGTGAAAAGAGTATTACAGCCAGAGAGGATGGAGGACATCAAGAAGGAAATGGGAGAGGTAGAGGGAGGGAAACCATCATAGGACTTTGAGTGAGGGGAAAAAAATCTATTTTCAATAAAAGGGAGAAAATGTGTCTAGTCTTCCTCACTTAGAAGATCCACCACGTGGTGAAGATTACAGACGACAACAAAAAAAATCTATGAGTAATAATGAGAAGATGCAACTATGGCAAAAATGAGTGGGTTATTTTAGAGAAGCCACAGCCATGCTGAATAATAGTAGTCTATGATGTTGTCCTGTTTTATTCCTTCAAATACCCAGGGCATCTAAGAAATGTGGCATGCATCCAGATGATGAAAAAGGTGCCCAGAGAAGAGATACATACCACTGTGATTGCAGAAATCACTGCAAAGGAGTCTCTCTCAGAGGAAGGAAACTCTGGGAGCTCCGGAATCCCACTGTGTTAAGGTTTGAAGAGAAGCTTTGCTCCACCATCCTAAAGCGTGTCACCTGAGTATGCAGCAGGATTACCAGTGGGAGTGTGTGTTTACTCACTCATCCTCATCCCCATTCTCCAAAGTCATGAGTCAGAGAATTTGCCATGAACCCTGAAGTTCCTGGTGAAAGGAAGGGCCACATTGGCAGCTACTAGTGTTAGTCAATACCAGATAATTACTACACAGAAGAAATAAATTTCAACTTAAACTTGAGTACTTACAAGTGGAAATGCTGAGTCACTTAGCAAGGCACCAAAGTGCAACTGTGTCTGAATGCTCCCTCACGACTAAGTGCGTATTCCATCAAATCCTTTGTGTGACTAGTACGAAGGGAATAGTTATTTCGCTATCCATCAGTCTGTTGTTTGGATAACTAATCCCATGTGTTTTCCTGAAGAAGGTTTATTAGTCATCATATTTTCCTGTTTGACTGTAATTGCTCTGAAGATAACTGTAAGAATTGTTTTCTTTTAAACCCATTTCTCATTTTTATTATATCAATTGGACCAACAGTGCTAACTTATAAATTTGATTTTTGTCAGTTTGTAGAAACTGCTGAGGACCTGATGATCTCTGAATCACTGATGTCAGATAGACGCCACTGGCCCACACAATGTGATCATTCTTGATCATTCTTTGAATCACACATGCCTGGGAATGTTTGGAGAACAACGAACAACGTGGCTTGTGTAGTTAAATGGAATGTTAGCTAATAGTAAACCTTTTCTAACCAAGAGATCATCTGGAAAAGCAAACACGCACCTTCCTATCCAGCAGATAGCTCAGATTTTGCAAAGCCTAGCGACAGATTTCGTCCACCAAGCCTGGTAAGTCTGGCTCTCCTTATTTTCAACAACCACCAAATCATTTTAAATTCCATAAATGTTCAAAGAAGCAATGTAACCCAAATTAGAAACACTACCAATTCCATCTCTCTAGAAAGTATTTCTGGAAGCCAGACTTCCTTGTTGTGAGATTTGTAATTGAAAGCCAGTAAGAAGCAATGAAAAGGTGGTGAACTCCAGAAAGTCAGGTAGGATGGCATCTGTGGATGTGGTGCTTCTGAGAAGTGGGTTCTTGTGCAAAACCTAACTCAACACCAATAAAATTAACTCTGGAATTCAGTGCTTAAGGCTCTACCAGGCTAAAATTCCATTTACTGCAAATTGTGCTATTTCCAATTTCTTTTAGTAATAAAATGCATGAATACCCCCCCCAAAAGGCTATAAATAGTCAACAATGCCACGAGGTTTTTATCAGAAGCTGAGGGAGAAGGAAGGGACTGTGGCTCTGTGATGGAGCACTCTCTAGCCTGGGGCAATTCTTCACAATAACTCACTAATCATTAATAATTCCTTTGCCTATTTAGTTTCAGTGAATACATCAATCAACTATTTACTCTAGCAGAAGACATGGGAAATTGTTTGAAGTCAAAATTCTTTTAGGGGTATCAATAGTATGTAAATTACCTCCCTTCTGTTTGAACTCTGAATAAGCGAGGAAAGCAGGGGAAGGAGAGAAGGATGCAGCACAGAACCTCTAGGTAAATTGTTTCTGTGCCTTTGTTTATACAATGGCACACCCTTAGGCTGCTCCAGGGCTCAGTAAGATAAAACACAGGTGTACTTAGTGACTTCTGAGTTGAGAACCTGGCAATGCTGTAAGTAGAGTGAATTCCATGTTTACACTTTATCGTTTCTTATTTTTTTCCTTAGCTGCTCAGCAGGACACATGTACATTATGTAGTTTAGGGAAACAAAGGCAATAGATGTTGCAACTGTATTTATTGTCTTCAACACTAGAAAACAAGCCCAAAAGTATGGCACTAAAAGTTCAAAAGTGCTACTAGAGAGATGGCTTCATGTTTAAGAGATCTTGATCCTCTGGCAGGTGACTCATGTTCAGCTCCCAGGACCTACATCAGGTAATTCATAAATCCCTGTAACTGCAGCCCCAGGGATGCTGCCCTTTTCTGATGGCCTCCTCAGGGATCTGCATTCACATGCTCAACCCTCACACAAAGACACACACACATAGACATAAACAATAAAACTAAAATATATCTTTTAAGATGTGTTTAAATACTATAGGATAGAAAAGCACTTACCGCAAAGCTTGATTACCTGAGTTCACTCCTGGGAGCCTGCAGTGGAAGGAGAGAAATAAACCCCTCGAAGTTGTCACCATGGGACCCACACTCACACAAAAACACACATACACACACATAAATAATAATAGTAAATATATTTTTTAGAGCAAGGAAGTGTAGAAATGCTTAGCATTCCCAATCTTATCAACAATGCTTTAAAGTAAAAAATAAAAGTCATTGGAGAGAAGATAAAAGTGGAGTGAGACACCAGCTGGGCAGGCAGACACAACACCATCCATTACAAACTGTTTAAAAATTAGGCTACCTGACCCTTCTGAACCAAACCAGTGTGGTGATGAGGTGACAGGTTCTTTTCTTTCCAAAATGCAGAAATAGTATCTTTAAACTCTAAAATAAAGTTAGTTTGATTTGTTCATCTTGGTGGCTTGTAAGTTCTATCACCAGTGAGTCTAAACACACACTAACTCCTTCTGCAAACCCTCAGGCCTCTGCAACGCATAAACAATTCTGAGACTAGACAAAGCTTTGATTCTTCCCTCCCTAGGCAGCTTCCAAACTATTCTTAAAGATTCCTCACAACTGCAAAGTTCAATTTATGACCAAAGAGTTCCAGAAGACCCTACCTGTTACTCTGTTCCAGGCAGCGATTCCCTTTTGAAACTCTATCTCTCTCTGTCTTCCCTGTGGTTTCTATGGTGACCACTGGGTCTTGATTTCACCATGGCCAAGGCCTTTGGCTGCATTCAACAGGAGCTGGAGTAACTCAGGTTCCCTTTGACCTAAGAATCAAGTAATAGAAAAGAGATCTCCCTGAAAACAATATTTCTAATTCTATCTTCCTGGGAATAAAATCCTCTAGGATTTATAAGGGAAAAGACTTAGATATCTTTAGATGGGATGAATAATACCTTTCCCCAAAGAGAAATTAAATATGCATTTTAGTGTATTTTTGTTTATTCTATAAATTTAAGTGTGAAGCATATATAATTATAAATGTCAAATTTTATAATTTTCATTCCATCATGAGGCTTGAAGGTAGCTTCAAGATTTCTTTTGAGTATACAATTATGCAAAGAAAATAATTTTAAGAATTATTTAAGAAAATAAAAGACCATTTGGGGAAAAATATGTTTTAAGAAAATGTCCATGACATCTTGACATCTATGTGTGGAATCAGCGCAGCAAACATCAAGGAGAACTTTTATTCTCACTTCCAACACATTGAAGTGAGAAAAATTAACAGGTAAAGTGTATCAAAAATACAGATGCTCCTCTGCAGAGGCCTTGAGGCAGAATTTCAATCAGTTGGCTTTCTGTGGGAGAAAGACTTTAGCAGCTCACAGAATCATTGCTATACACCGAGCTGAAACACTTTATTGGACCCAGGTTTGTGTTTAAGCCATAGACCGCTGATGATGATGGTGGTGACCAGTTATAGACAACAGATACATGTGTTTGTAGATTATGTTCCTTTTAACTTGAAGATGGCTCTCTCTCTCTGCTCCCTAAGTTGTCAGATGCCAGACAGCTCCTTTCCTCTTCTCTTGCCCTGAGTAAAGCAGTAAGGGGAGTTGGTTGTTGTGTCTTAGGACTCAAAGAGAAGGTGTAATACAGAGCTTGAATACAGAAGAGTGACAGGTGTCCATTAAAATAAATTCCAGAAAAGTTCAGAAAAATGAAATTTAAAAGTTTAAAATCATTGAGCTCCTAGTGACAACCATCAACTCAGTGTCTGACCACCATCTGCTTAATGCTTAAGATGAGCCCATTGGAACAGGTCCTGTTAAAAGCCTGCTATGACAAATGCTTCTTTTTAGAACAGTCATCTTCTTGTAGTGTGTTTGCTGATCAGAAAAGGGTCACACTGAGTCTCTAGAAGGTTGATCATCAAGACCTGATGTTCTGCTCAAAGCAGGGCTTGAAGAAATAATGACTAAGGTGAAGAAGCAGATTTCATGTCTTATTATGGCCAATACTGAATTTAATTGCCAGCATCCAAATTAGTAATTAAAAGTTGTTGAGGATCTATAACATAACCAATAGTGATTTAAAACACTCAAACTTCAGATTGTTCCAGACTTTGTTGGAATCTAATGCCTACTGAGCTGCTTACCATGAATCAAGAAACCCATTCAAAGGATAACAGAAAGATCTCACTTTCTGTGGTTTCATGAAAGCAAATCACTTGTTTTTTCAAGCAAACAAAACAGCATAGTGTTTTAAGACATAAACTGGTTGTAAACTGTCTTGGTTAGGGTCCTGACTCTGCCCCCCACTTTCTAGCCTTGCCTTAACCATATGAATCTCAATATCATTATCTATAAATTGAGGATTGTAATAATTCATCACAACATAGAGGTGTGGGATGATCAAATATGTGATGGAATAAGAAATATGCTTCGAAGGTTATTACCACCTAGATTAAAATACATTGACATTGAATTTTGTGCACTAATTTGAAACCAAATTTAAATTTGAATTTTTAATCTTAGTAATTAAACACAAACATAGATGTATGTAGTGTTCTAATCATTTAAAAAGTAGATTTTTTATTTTTAATTCAAAATATTAAGAATAATTTTTATAAAAATGATATTCCCCTTTACCTTGAGAATATGTACACATAATGCTTCTGGTTAAGATAATCATGACAATATTACAGACCCTACATTTAGGTGCTTGGAGTAATGGGGTTCCTTTAGCAAGTGAAAGAAAAAAGATGGGAAGAGAGAGAAGGGGAGGGGAGGAGGGAGAAGAGAAGAGAAGAAAATTATATAAAGATGCTGTCAAGATGGCTCAGAGATTAACAAAGGGCATTTTGTTTGCTGCCAAGGCTGACAACCTGAGTTCAATCCTCAGGACCCACAGGGTAGGAGAGAATTGTCTCCCAAAAGCTGTGCTCTGATCGCCACTAGTATAACATAGTGCTGTGGGATAAGGTACTTGTACGCTGTAAATATTTGTCACTTGAATTGGTTTAATAAAATGCTGATTGGCCAGTAGCCAGTCAGGAAGTAAAGGTGGGTTAACCAGGGTAGGAGAATTCTGGGAAAAAAACGGGTGAAGTCAGGAGTTACCAGCCAAATGCAGAGGAAGTAAGGTGAGAATGCTGGACTGAGAAAAGATACCAAGCCATGTGGCTAAATATAGATAAGAATTATGGGTTAATTTATGTGTAAGAACTAGTTAGTAATAAACTTGAGCTATCAGCCAAGCATTTAAAAGTAATATTAAGCCTCTGAATCAATTATTTGGGAAGCAACTGCTGGGTATTTGGGAGTTGCTAGGGAGACAGAAACTTCAGGCTACTCCATAGCACATGCACAATCATAAACATACACAAAATTAATTAATTAATTAATTAATGCAATTTCAAACTTCTTAAAAGAAGGCATAGTAGGGAAATTGCAATCTTGAACAACATAGAAAAAAAGGTAAGCCCATTCTGGTGTAGAAGGCCTTGTTTTTCTTTAAAATCTACATACTGCAAATTCAGCTTGTTTAGTTTTCTAAATATTTAATACATTAAAAGAAAATGCCATCTCCATCCTTTCTTATCTGTGATAAAATATTTGGTAGCCTCAAAAAGCCACAGTCCTTTGTGCTTGCTTCTCAGACTAGCAAGTCTTCCTCTATCTGCTTTCAAATGCCTTTGAAGCAATAATCTAGCAGCCACTTTCCCCAATCCAGACTTCTATTGCATTCCAATTCCTTTTGCAAAGGCTGCAGCAGAATAAGATGTAAACAAAGGCTTTTTCTCATTTTCTGTTGAAGGAATTATAGCCATATCATTCCCTATCATTAGGTCTTAAAATGGGTAAACTATGGCCTTTATCACAACACAAAGTTTCTTTAATATGTGGTTATCAATGCTAGATATTCCAAAAGCATCCTACCCTAAACTAAAAATTCAACTTAGATTTTGAAAAGAAAATATTTTCTTTTTCTTCTCTTTTTAATTTACCCGTAATGATAAACGTGAAAACACCGAGAAGGTTAATAGAAGTTTAGAATGAGCCTGAACTGATGCCAGAAAGCTATCAAAGAATTTACACATTTACATCACTTCTTTAAGTTAAGCTTCATGAAACTGGCATTTTTGTTCATCAAAAGAATTAGCTGGAGAAATGGTTCAGGATTTAAGAACATTCACTCTTCTTGAACAGGACCAGAGTTAGGGTTCCAAAACCCACATATTAACATATAATCTTCTGCAGCTCTAATTCCCCACTATGGTACCAGTTCCACATGATCTGTTGCCCTGTACTGGCATCCAAGAGCACTGCATTTATGTGGTGCACACACATATACCCAGGCAAACACATATACACATAAAAATAAATCTAAAAAGAAAAAAAAAATTAGCAGATTTATGACTCAATGTTGTTACTTCCTTAGGCTTTTGTGAGTTGGACTTCACATCACTGTAACAAAACACCCAACACAGTTTAATGAAGGAAAGTTTCTCTTTTCTGCATGGTTCCAGGGGTTGCTTGTCCGTATATTCTTAGGCAGAAGGTTGTGATCAGATCATGTCAAGAAGGGAGTTCTTTACTTCATGGTAGCTAGGAAGCAAGAACAGTCCTGACCAAAAACTGATTGCATATGTAGGACTAGCTTGCCTTCCAAATACTTTGTATTCCCAAGTCTCTCCCCCAGACTGTTAAATGGGTATTTACATAGCTAAGGAATTTATAAGAAAAGGAAGCAAATATAGATGGACTTTCCAAGGTAATGTTCATCAAGCCATGTAAGGACTCACAACTCTCCATTCTAAAGGGCTATACTCCAAAGGAAAAATTATATTTCTGCAACTTCCAGAAGCGTGGATATTTAATGTGTCACTGAAACATAGACCAACACAGATCTGCCCTCCTTCAGCTGGAAGCAAGTGATTGTTGGTTATTGAAAAGTTTATACAATTCAAGAATACTCTGTGCCATTTCTTTTCTTTTAAAATCGCTTTTCCAAACAATATCACTGCAAATTTGCTAACATGAACTGGATCCCAACTTAATGTTTCCTTATCAGTAATTCAAAAGCCACAGCTGCCCATTATTATATATGGGATCCCTCAGCTGGATGAGGGTGCTTTGGATTTTGAGTCTTGACTCTTTCATTTATAAGCCTGGTGACTTTAGGAATGTTGCTTAAATTTCTATGCCTCAGTTTCCCCTTTTATACAAGAAGAACAATAGTACTTATTTCACAAGGATGTTGTGAAGACTTGTGGATTAAGCTAAATGAACAAGCTTCTGCAAGTACTTAAAATAATGACTGGCCTGGTACCACCCAGTGTTTGATGGAAGCACAATAGGAACGGAGGGAGGAGACAGAGTCCTGATATAGGAACAAGGACCAGATTTAGCAAAGGATACAAGAGCTCATCCTCTCTTAGAAGAAAATAGTTGAAGAAATAGAGAAACCCCAGGCCACACTGACCTGAAAGGACAGAGGTATGGAATGAGGAAAAAGAGAAAATCCCTCTGAAGAGTTTTGATGCCATTTCCCGCTTGGAATCTGAGGACAAACAAGCTGGCCTTGGGTCAATAAGAAAGGAGCCGGAGTTAGGCATGAGGAAGCCTGAGCAGAATCCCAAGGCATGCTAAGTCCTCATGTTGTGCTCATGTGACCCAGAGTTCCCACAGGCCACTTAAGAGGACAAGGAGCCCATCACTAGGTCTGTTTGCAAGGTGTTCTTTGTGTGTGTAAGTTTGTGAGTGCACATGTTTGGAGGGATGCACATGTTTGGGGGCATATGAGCAAAGGGCATATCGCACACAAGTGTGGAGGCCAGAGGCACAATCTCAGTATTACACTTTGAGCATTAGTCACATTTTGTTTTGTTTAGTTTTGGCTTTTTTAAAAAAAGAAATATTTCTTTTTTATAAAGAAAATACATTTAATTGACAAGGCTTACAGTTTCAGAAGTTTAGTCCATTATCATCATGGTGGGACATGGTGGCATTCAGGCAAACATGGTACTGCAAAGGGAGAGGAGGGTTCTACATCTTGATCCACAGGTAGCATAAGTAGTCTGTGTCTACACTGGGCATGGCTTGAACATGTCCTCAATGTCCACCCCCACAGTGACACACTTCCTCCAACAAGACCATACCTACTCCAATAATGCCACACTTTCTAACAGTATGTCCTTCTATGAGTGTATGGGGGGCATTTACGTTTAAACTACCATAAAAATTATAGCAATTGATGTTTAAAATGTGCTTTGGTTGATCCTTTGTGTTTTTGTGGTCATAGCATCTGCACTATGGGGACAGTTACATTAAAGAAATATTTCTTATTGGCCTGGAGCTGACGAAATCAGCTATGCTAGTTGGTCATCAGCAGCCCTTGGAATCCCACCTGTCACTGTCTCCCCAGAGCTGGGGATATAAGTGGATGCCACCATGCCTTGCTTTCTTTCTTGATTTTCTAGTTTTACTCTGTTGGGGAGGAAAGAGCTGATTTGGCGTATACTTCCAGGTCACAGTCCATCACTGGAAGGAGTTGGGACAAGAACTCCAGCAGGAACTTGAAGTAGAAACCATGGAGGAACTGCTTCTTGCTGGCTCATATTTCATCAGGTAGCTATTTGTGACAGAGCCCAGGACCATCTGATGGAGGAACAGTGCTTCTCACTGTGAGATGGGCCCTTATACATCAATGAAAAGTAGGTCCCTCATAGACATGACAACAGACCAACCTGATCTAGATAATTTCTCAATTGAAGTTTCTCTTCTCATAAGACTATAGGCTGCACCCAGTTGGCAATGAGGAACACCCAGGATACATGGATCCTGGGGGGTCAAAATCAGGTCCTCTTGCTTACAAGGCAAGCATTTTGCTAATTAAGCCATCTTTCTACATCTGGTTTCAAGCGTTTTAGAGAGAGTTGATATAGCAGCAGGATATGGTGATCCTGAAGACAAGGATCACTTGTCATTCAGTGCTTTGAAATGATTTCAAATACTTACCTGGTCTGCTACTTGATGGAGTCTGGGATTGTAAGAGCAACATCTAATCAGAACCCAGATGTGAGAACTAAAAGTGTACTCCCTGGGAAACATTAGGTCAAACTTTACCAGACTCCCAACAGATGAGTAGTAACTCAGTAGACCTCAACTACTAGCTGTCAAATTACATATGATGTCAAGATTGTGATCCATTGCTTTAGAGCCTTGGCCAAGGCTAGCTGCTTCTTTGAAGACCCAGAGTACATAGTAGGACCAGCTGCACCAAGCTGGTTTTTGCATAGACTAGGCTACAACCAGGCAAAACCTTATTAGCCTTGGAGCTTTGGAGCCTCACCTTTGTACATGGGTGCTGCCTTTCAGCCTCCAGCCATCAAGGCAACAGAGTTTGCTGAAATATTCAAGCCGGCCTCTTCCTGGAACCACTCTGCTCATCCACTAAGGGGACACTTCAGCTTTTTCTAGGACTTTCTTTTCCATGTAGATTGGAGCTGTGGAGTTGTGGGGGAGACAGAGATGTAGGGAATGGGATAGAAGAGCAGAAGAAGGTGTTATTAAAAGGGGAAGGATACGTGGGGTAGAAGGATGTTCCCTTGGAAGGGCTGGAAGAAGTGGCGGGGAGGAGATACAAATAACACCGAAGATTTGTAAAAAGCCATTGGGAAATGTATTATTGAATAAGCTTACTTAACAGTGTATGTGTGTATATGTGTGTGTGTGTGTGTGTGTGTGTGTGTGTGTGTGTGTGCATTTTAAATATGATGGTGCCATACAGGATGATAATGCTCACCCTCAGAGCCATGGACTTGAACATAAATCCCAGTGCCAAGTTTGAGAAACTTCCATTCAAGTTGCTGGCTGGTCATCAGGATCCAAGAGATTCCTAAAATAATATTGACTCTTGCCATTGTTTCCCTGGACTACCTCCAAAAACTTGAAGGCAAGACCATGTTCCTGAAAGTAGCACACATTTCAGATACAAAACTCGGAGAGCTGAGCTACAACTGCCACTGGAGCCTCCTCCCTGAGGACTAGCTTTTACCATGAAGAAGGTGTTACCCAAACTGCCAAGGTAGAAAAAGTCAATAGTCTTACCAGCTCTAAAGCCTAAGAACCACGATAGTGGCGCAATATCCCCATAGGTACAATAGGGGTGCCTTCATCTTGAGTGGCTAACAGTTGTCTAATTAGAGTTGATACCCTCTCAATTAGTGGATATTTGTGCCTGGTATTCTACGCATAGTCAAGTGTCTGTGGCTGGAGCGATCACAGACCCCAGAGTAGAATTTACTACTGCCACTTTCTTAAACCAATATAATTTCCAATTTTGACTCTTTAGAAACTGTTTTATCTCATTAGATGGTGCAATACTTCATTCATTAAGGGCAAGGCATAAATGCCACAATGAAATTTGGCTTTAAATATAATTTGAATTAGTTCATTTCAGTTTCAAATCTAGGGTGACTGAATGAATTTCCTGTTGTCTCAGACCCCATGCCCTTGAGTAGTCCCTACTATGGAAGTGAGTTTAAATGTCTCAGCATAAACTTATAGCAGTGGCTGACAATGGTATGCATTCAACTTTGATTTGTAGGATGTCTGGTTCCAGTCAGCAGCAGTAGGTTTAGTCCAAGGTTATAAATTATGGAGAGGAGTAAATTGAAGAGATGTACCATAAAACATGACAATTTACTATCTCTTTGAAAACTGTTAAAAGAGTAGGTTGTGTTATCACAAATAAATATGTGAAGCAATTCACATGTGATTTAGCTATAGATATAAATATATAGTAGGTATGTATTTGTGAACATGCTATATACTTGCATAAGATAGTTTTTCATTACTATGACAAAATACCCAAAATGATAAATTTATATAATGACAAAAGGTTTATTTTATCTCATGGCTTGAGAGGTCCAGTCCATGGTCAATTGGATTTATTGCTTCTGGGACTGTGGCAAAGAAACCAGTGTCAATGAGAGACTGCACGGCTAAACAAAACAGCTCACTCCACTGACAGTGTCAGCATCAGAAGAAAGAGAAGAAGAGAGCTTGGGGCATGAGTGTTGCCATAGAAACCAAATGTCCTCACCAAGCCCTGCCTCTTAAAGCTTCTTACCTCTCAATATTGTCACAGGCTGGGGACTGAGGCTGTCACCCATAGACTTTTGAGGAACTCTGGGTCCATACTGTAGGAATAGCAGAAGTATATGCAGTGTTCACTTGTCAATGAAAAATAATTTTGAAACAAGCTTTTGTAAAGAGACAAGTTGTCATTTTATCAGCTGAGCCTATGATGGGGATGTTTCCACACTGCCACTTACAAAGCTCAAGTTAAACTATTTATTTATTTATTTATTTATTTATTTATAGTGTGATTTTCCTTTTTAATTAATTAATTTATTTTTTAAGAATTAAACACAAATGGCAAATTCTTTAAACCCAATTTAATAGAACACGATTAAATTATCACTTTGAAATTCTCTCCTCATTACTCCACACAGCCTCTGCATCTGGCTCCTGTGTATGAACAGTGAGTTCTCCTGGTGACTTTGCATAGGCAGTAGCAGGTTTCTTGAGTAATTACCCAGAATTAAACCACCGGTGGAACAAAATGACTCAGGGAGTAATTTATTTCCAATTTAACAATTTAGGAAAATGGCATTTTCATTAATTATTTACTTTTGACCCCTCTAACAATCAGTCAAATGGTTTGAGCAGAGTCTTTTTAGGGCATGGGAATAAACAAGTGGTAAAAACAGGTGGCTGGAAGATTCTTTTAACTATCAGCCTGTTTTATTTAAGCTCCACTCAATATTTTTTTAATTCAATCATTCAGTTTATTGATCGCCTACCGTGTTTCAGCAACATACTAAGTACCTTGGGATGATAGATGGAGATGCAGGGAACTAAGCATGGTAGAAAGAAGATAAGGCTGCATTCTCTTCCACCAACCTCCTCACAGTCTACTTCTAAAATTCTCCTACATATTCCAGCACACACAGAGTGAGCAGACAGCAATACACACAGAGTGGTATTGTAAAGATATGTGAGCATTCTGAGGAGCTAAGGAGCAAGGAACTAAAGCTCCAAACAGACTCATTTTCTCAAACTTTTTACCAGTCTTACACAGTAGCATGGGGGCCAGAGAGATGACTCAGCAGTTAAGAGCACTGGCTGCTCTTCTAAGGGACTCAGATGCAAATCTCAGAACCCACAGGGATGCTAACAACCTCAGTAACTACAATCCCAGGGGATCAGACACCCTCTTCTGACTCCACAGTCAATAAGCACTCAGAGGGTGCACAGACATACATTCAGAAAAACACTTATACATAAATACCTAAATAAATTTGAATACATAAATATGTGTGTGTGTGTATATACATATATATGCATGTCTGTGTTTATGAAAAGTAGCATGCACATACAGAGACAGGAACATACAAAGGCACCCAGAGACATACTCATACACACATATAGACAAACACATGCACACACTGTGATGATAGTGAAGCCTCTGTTATAAAACTCACCCTTCAGAAGCAACCTCCAGGAGCACTGGCCTCATTCAGAAAGAGCAATTGGTACCAAGGCAACATAGCTTACTGCATGAAAACACAAGTACAAACCTACCTACAGGTTACACACTGCATGTCTGGGAGTGGCTTCCAGGTGGGCAGTCCTGAGATAACATAGGCCATCATATGGCAAGAGAAGGAAGCAAACATGTGTCTCTGCATCATCTGGTCCTTTCTTTCCTATAAATCCACCAGTATTTACTCCATTCTGTGACCTTATCTAATTCTAGCCACCTCCCAGTAGCCCACCACGAGCACCACAGTCAGATGATTTAAGCTCACACCTACCTACTACCTCAGAGTGGGGATTAAATTCCAACAGGTAAATTCCAATATCACTCTCAAACCATATGTAAGACACTACTTATGAAAAATAATATTTTCTGTCTACAAAAGCAATCGCATTGTATGAATCTTTCTGGAATAAGCAATCTAACACCAATGAGAATGGAGGAAGGGAAATGTCACTGGAGGAGAAAGACAGGAGAGCTCCTGAATGACTTCACTACCAGGTTCAGTTTGTATTCTCTAAAACCTCAAAGTGAGCTAGGCAGGGAAGTGAGATTTTCCAGAAGCACAAATGGCAGTCAGAAGATTGTTAAGGGCAATGGCCCATCATTTCAGCTCTTTTTCCAGGTCATTCTGTGTCAGGTAGTAAGTGGAGTCTTGCTTGCAATAGGCAGTACATCAGTGCTTTAAATAAATCAATAAATCAACATCTAATAATTGGCCTTTTCTATAGTTCTCTATTTCAATAGCTGTTCATTAAAAAAATGGAAAATGCAAAAACTATTACAGAACAAAATGCAAATCATTAATCACAACATCTAGATAAGGCTAGTCTTCCTGCCACAGGTATGTACATGACCATTCACACACAGTACATCTGAGTACATACATGTTCTACAAAGTGGCATCTCTCTCTACATCTAACACTCTATTCACTTTTTTATTCTTAACATTAGACCATAAGCCCTATCTGAAAAATATATAAACCCCTGTAGAAAAATATTTTTAATGCTTACATGGTAGCACTCAAGAAAATTTGGTATTTCAAACCATTTTTCTATTATAAAAAGCAAACATCATTATATGACTGTAATTAAAAATGAGATGAACATAGATGTGAGGCACCAAGTTCTAAAGCAAGTAAAAGACAGCTTCAGAGATGTACTGTCTTAAAGATGATGGGAATCCCTCACAGTGAATTAGGTAAATCAGAGCATTGTGCACAACATAATAAATGAATTTCTTAGCATTGTCACAAAAGGGTTTTGTGGAACAGGAGAGGGAGACTGGGTCCTGGGAGGCACCAGGAAATCATCCCAAAGGGCTTGTGAGCCTCGAGTACATCCTAGGGGCCTCGGGGAGACATCTATAATTAGAGGACTGTTTGGAAATATGTTTGTAGAGAGACAGAGATTGCTTTTACATAGTTTCAATAAGGGAATGAGTAAATGCACAGAGCTCTAGAGATACACTATTCCAGGCAAGAGGCTGTGAATGACCAGACTCAGAAAAACAAAAGGATATAGGAAGCCAAGTTCAAGTATATGATAGGATTCTAAGAATGGGACTTTGATAGGGCATGTAGGGAGCTGGGACATAAGGAACAGAAAAATATTAAATCACAGGGGTCAGAAGATGACCAGGCGAGTGTAGAAACAGCAAATAGTTCTAAGGAAGAAGAAAACAAACATCTTGAAACCTCAAGTAAAATGAAGGTCAGACCTCCTGAGCTGTTTTTCACAGAGAAAATGTGCACCCAGTGGATTTGGGGACCAGTATGAAAGATTATTTAGCCCCTCCAAATGTTCACACTGCCTAGAATGATAACATGGACTAGTCATAAATTTATCTGAACATTTTTTTTGACTACTGGATTCTAAGGACAGGGAAAAATGAAAATTAAATACCTCAAGCACATTATGCAAGAGACAAGTGACCTTTCTTATAGTCTTTTTTAATGCCAAAATCTTGATTTGATGCCATTGCATGTATTTACTTGAGTGTACACACATATACATGTGTAAATTATAAATTCACACAATAAACAGATTATTACATACTATGTAGATTTGGTATAAATATGGGTCTATATATTTTCATCTTCATATTAGATTTAATGGCATAAGTTATTGTTTTTTACACTAAAATATATGTCTAAGATTTGTGTGTGTATGTGTGTGTGTATGTGTGTGTTGACGTATGCCTGTTACACATTGCATGCACTCAAAGCCGGGGTATAAAGGATTTCCTTGCTTCACTCTCATTACTGCAAGAACATGGGCAAGAACATCAGATTTCTGCAAACCTTTGAAGCATCTTCGGGCTGCAATTCCGGAACAGCTGTGTCCTTTCCACAAGGGAGGCTTCCCCTTGTATCCTAATTGGGCATGAAATCTCACTCACCAGCACAAGTTACAGTGGAGCTGGCCAACAAAGCAGCTGCCTGTGAAACCCCTCAAATAACTCCCATCCATCCGGTGACTGAAGTTGTTGTGGGCTGTAACACCTGGCCTTGCTCACTCATCAGATACTATGAGGGATTCAAGTCACTTTGTCTCATCATATATTACAATGAATTGGCTTATTTCACTTGTCCTTGTGGCTTAAACAGCAACAAATAATACAAAGTTATAAATACATTTTATCTTGGTGATAGACTACATATTGGCATTATAAGGTTATTTTTTAATCCCTAAACTTACCTCACTAGAGATCAAAGAGAAGGATCTAGAAAAGAATTTGAACTTGAGAGGAAGTAGTCCATTGCAGAGTTTAAAACTGGTGGTATATAGAAGCAGCTTCAAATGCTAGCATTAGCTGAGTCCCTGCCAGAAGCTAGGCAATCACTAGTTATTAAAGGCAGAACCATATCTAGGTCCAACCTATAGCCTATAGGTCATGTGTCCCATGAATGCAGTCCAACACATTTATAGATTACAATGTCATATCACTATGTCAAATGATTGAACAAGCACCCCTGCCTGAGCTGGAAAATCCTAGGTTTTGGCTCAGACACTCTGGGATGAGCACAGATCAGACAGTTCTCATGGGGTAGGTAATAAGGGCTAAGTTTCTTAGCCTCCCTGACTGCTGGCTTTCTCATCTGAAGCTGTGTATATTTTTAACACAAGCAATTGCTGTGAACACATGCAGAGAAGACTCAATAATACAACCAGCTAGTACAGATGCCTTGCCTTCAATAACAACTACCATAAACAAGTGCACAGTGGTCTAAAATCAAAATGATCCCCCCAAAAAATTTAAAAAGTAACTTTTCAGGATTAACAAGGCCACTTTTATGAACTGAAAGGATTTTAGTGTCTTAATAATTGGTCACAATATATAAACCTCACTCCTGTGTACCTAGGTAAGGAAGTCAGATCATTTCTACTCCAGAAACCCACCAAACAAATTTTGTTCCCAAGTACAGTGACTCTGAGAAATCTGAGACTTCTCTTGGGATTGATGAACATTATTGATTTATATTCCCTCTTGATTGCTATTTAGAATTAATGTGATTTCATGACTCAGCATCTGTCAAAACTATTTAACAAGTTGGAGATGCCTTCAGAATCTGTATTTGCTGCTGGGAGACAGACACACTGGATGGAGCAGAGGATCCATGGAGGAGACACACTAGCCATTGCCAAAAACTAGAAGCTCTGGAGGCCTCAAACATTCTATAGGTCATTCAGGAGGGAGTATCTTATTTTAATCTTGGTAATTGTGATAGGGAAGGCCTTTCTACAGCATCATGTAAACAGCTATGAGTAGATGTCATTAGGAAGCTAATAGCTCTTGGCACTATTGGAAACTGAGAGGATGCTGGTCTACTAGGTGTCTGCTTTCTAGGTAAAGAAATGGGCACACAGAATGCTTCAGTGACTTTTAAGTCTCACATGATTGCTTCATGGCAAAGCAAAGTGACTTGGCTCATGTTTCCTGGTGACCCTTGTGGCAAGGGAGTTTTTCTAATTCTGAGTTTTTTAAAGATCTTTGGGGCTGAAATGCCTCAGGTTCCAGGTCAGAGTCTGAGCCACAAGCCTCCTGCAGCTCAGGGCAGGCAAACTCAGGGTGAAACATGAAGATAAGGTATTTCCATGTAGCTCTTATTTGGCACCTTCTCCTATCTGCTCAGTGAAGTCAGTTTAACAACCCCTCATCACTTCAGCTGTGTGCTATGATGATGCTCTAGGGACCCTGAAGAGTCACTGCATCATTGTGCTCCCAATGACTTTCCTGGATGCCTTCCTTTCCCTTGACTGTGTACCATGGGAAAGCATTTTCCACAAAGAGATATTCAACATCGGAACTACTGAGGAATGTTCCAGACGGCCTAGGACCGGTTTTTAGCTTAAGATCTGTGGGGTGGGCCTGAGCCATCATTAGCAGAGACCTCTCTTTGCACCAGTCAGCAGGACTCTTCATGTTTCCCAACCACAGTCTCAGCGGGGCCCCAACAGATATCAAGCCCCGGCCTTCACCATTATCACATTATTCCCCTCCTGCCTAACCCTATTACCACCTCTCTGTCATGAGCTAAAGAGAAAACTGAATTATAATCGATGTAGCCTTCACCTTCCCCAAAATAGGGCTGATATGGAGAAGCCAACCTCAGAAGATGGTATCTCAGAAACATAAGTGTCCATGTTGGCTAGGGATAGGGACCAGAAGTGAGGAGGGTATGCCGTGTGTGTGTGGTAACATTAATAATTGGTCCAACTCTGCAAGTGCATGTTTACCGCTCATAAACAACTAATGTTCTCAAAAAAACAATGACTCTACATAACCAAAGCGGCAAAGATATAATCAACATGATTTTGTATGGAAAGATACGAACTTGTTACACCCCAGATATAAAAATGACTTCCTTATTTCTAGGATGCTGCCCTTAAAAAAAGACAAAACAAAGCTTTCTTCACTCTCAATACATATCCACAACAACACAGGATAGTATGGCTTGGGTATCTCTATTTGATGTCTCCTTCCTATAGCCAGCCCTAGGGAAATTTCTCCTGGTCCTTTTGAGTGAGTTCTCCATATAATTCCTTGCTCTCTTCACGTCAGTCATTAACAAGCTTCATGAGCGGTGTGGCAGCCCTCCTAAATTAAACACCTTATACTTGAGGCTAATTTTCTGTTTTTTATCACAGGATTGGAGCAGTATTAGCAGCCTAGCATTTTGTCAGCTTTCTCATTTAGCAAAGCAGCTTCAATTTATTAACAGTGAGGCGTGTGCATGAATCAATATGTTTCATTGGGCCATGTGTCATTTGTTAATCGGATATTGATGAGATTATTGACGCACAGCTAATTAATCTCCAGGCCTGTGCTAGCCTTCATATGTTTCCTTAATTATGTCCTTCATCTTAGTCTGGCAGCCAGAGCACCAGACCCGGGACTGCAGACAGTGAGTGAAGTACGCTGTCAGAGTCGACTCTCACACATTTACAATCCCTTGGCAGTGAAATTATTTTCTTAGTTGTAAATAGGTATCAAGGAGATATTTAATAATATTTGGCAGAGAACTGATATTGATTGCTGTGGACTGGTGTCAGATCCTACAGTCTGCCTTGGAAGGAGAGTATTAAAGACGAAATTGCTTCGTTAGTGTTAGACAGTTGTGGAAGCCAGTTGTCATCTGCTCTGTGGAATTTTAAACACCCGCTACTGTGGACAGTGCTTGTATACTCCTGGATGACTATTTCAGATCATTCCTGTGTTGTAGTTTTCATTTTATCTATGCTGTCACGGTTCTTAGACATACAGAGCAAATTTATGGGAATAGAACATTCAGAAAGACCCAAACTTCTATGTTTTAAAGATTCACTGAGTCACGCTTACACAATTATAGTTCCACTGCCTGGAGATTTAAATCCATGAATCTAGAAATAACAAAAATGTTCATATTGAAAAAGGGGTTCACTTCCCCGCTAAATTTAAGCCTTCTCCAGGCACAAGAGGAGAAATGCAGCTTCTAATCTCTCCAATATTCCTGTGACTCATTTATATGTTATAGTCATGATAAATCTATTGACTCATCTGTAAAATGGGACAAATGTTGGCTGATTTGACTAAACAGCATTTTCCCCAAGGATCTTAGGTAGTAGGATCAAGAATACTTACGGATTGCCTAGGTGTTAAAAGCATTCCAACATTTATTCCAGATGTGTCTAGGCATGTAACAGGTCACAAGACTACCTTATTTTATTTATTTTTAAAATATTTTATATGTAAGTACACATTTGTGTGTGCAAGTGCATGTGTGGGCGTGTATATGTATGTATTTGTCGAGGCCAAAGATCAGCATCAGATATCTTTCTCTGTAACCCTTTAGCTTAGCTTTTGAGACAGAGTCTCTCACTGAACCTAGATCTTGCTGACTAGCTTAGACTGCCTGACCAGCAAGCCTGCCACCACCCTATTAGGCTGGAGTTAACTAACATACTAGGCTTTTACATGGATGTGATACAGGGAACCTAAACACAGGCTGTCATGCTGGAACCGTTAGCACTCTACACACTGAGCCACCTGCATAGCTCTGTTATTTTGTCTCTGCATATTTATTAGCCCCTCACAACAGGTCACATCTTTACCTGCTAAAGGCAAAAGGTAAAGATCTGGGGTCAGGTGGTGGGGTTGTCTCTGGATGCTCTGCCTCACCTCTGGCTTTCTGTTGCCTAAAATTCAAAGGGAGAAATCATCAACAGGTATCTTCAGCATATATATGCATAAGATAAAGCATCATTTCCTAGAAATGGGGACTTTTGTAAGGGTCCTCTTTTAGAAACCAATATTGTTCAATGTTTATAGCATCATTGTAAAGAAAAGAAATGAAGATCAATTCCATTGAGTAAGGGGACTAGTGATGGCTAACTTTTATTGCCAACTCAACAAGCCTGGGAGAAGGAAAGCTCAGTTGAGAAATTGCTTCCATCCGATTAGCTTATGGGCACATCTGTGGACATTTTTCTTGATGGTTGATTGTTATGGGAGGGTCTAGCCTGGGCTACATACACATACACACACACATACATACAAACACAAAAAGTTATGCCTATATACCAATATAGGGAATTGTTCTTTTAAAAAACTGTAATAACTTGGACCATCCCAGGGATAACTTTGGCTATTTTAATCTGTATAATATATGTGGTTAAGAATGAGAAGAGAAATCACCAGTAAAGTATTGGTAATAAAGCTTTAGTGTAAACTTCAGTTCCTTCCTACCTGTCACTTCCCAAATAACCATTCAGAGGCTCAGCCATTAGCTCAAGCTTGATTCTAGTGAACTCTTACACACAAACTAACCCATATTTATATTTAGGCTTTTCCATGTGGCTTGTGGCTTGTTACCTCATTTTTACAAGTCCTGCTTACTCTACTGTTGACTGGCAACTCCTGACTCTATTCTTCTTCTTCCTATCATTCTTAGTTTGCTCTCCTGTCTGACCATCCTGACTGGCTACTGGCTAGTCAGTGTTTTATTAAACCAATTTGAATGACAAATCTTTACAGTGTGCAAGATCATTATCACACAGCATTAACCCCTATTTGTCTAATTAAAAAGGAAGATTTTTAACTTTAATATAGTAAAACTATTATTGTTATAATAAGTATAACAATGGCAGTTATTAAATAAGAATTATAGTAACAATATCCAATCCATTTGCATTTGAGAAAATTAGAAAAAATAATTATTTTATCTTGATGAGTCTAAAGTTTTGTATTTAATTTAGTTTCTATTATAGCTAAAAGAAAACCTATAATTATAACCATTTAGTCTTCAATTCCATCATAGACCCCAGAAGGCTGAAATGTTACCTAATGACCGGGACCTCAGGCTTCCTGAACGTCACCCAAATTTCCTCTGTAACATTGCAGCATCCAGCTCTGGACTACAGGCCTAGCACATATGACACACTTCCCTATGAAGTGGGGAATTCTGGAGGACTGGCCTATGTGATCTTGGCAAAGTCCTTAAAATATTTTAAATGCCATATTCTGTAAGTTTTTTAAGTATTTAAAACTTTTCTATCAGAAATATATTTCTGTATGATTTTGAAAACCTAGTATGACTGTAAGTTTATTATTATGATTAATTTATATTTCTTAATTACATATAACATTTTAAAATAAGCTTCATAAACATGATACCCTAAACAAGAGGAGAAATATACATACAGTATAACAAAATTAACATTAAATTTGTATTAATAAACCAAATTCCATACCAATTTAATTATGTAAGATTAATAGTTATTTTTTTAGATTTAAGTAGATACAGTCATGTATCCTTCTATCATATCATGTCTATATCCTCATTTTTTCTTTTCAGAACAAGACTCCTAAGTCTAACCATTTTTTTAGCTTTTTTCCTGACCATTATCCTTAACAACTTGTAACTAATCACTCTAAATGATGACAAACATTTATAATTTATTGGGGGGACTTTGGGGTTAGTTCTCTAGACCTCTTCTTGCTGATTGGGGCTCTAGTAATCTTTAAGGGACCATGAGGAAATTTAAGATTATGGTCAAGTCCTGACTGGAGTATTCTGTGAGGCTAGATCATCTCAGCCAGCAGCCATGAAGCTGTTCTGGATGCAGGACCCAGAGGACACTACAACATAGACACTCTAAAATGCTGCATAATCTGGGCCGTCCACTTTCATCAAAGATTTTTCAGGAATTCTTTCTCAATCAAACCTGATTTTTTTCCTTAACCAGAATGAATCCAGAGCCTCTAATTTCCTGGGGGAATACAATCAGAATCCCTGTCCCAAAGTACCATATCTTTTTATTCAAATTTTAAAGTAAAGATATGTTTAAAATATACAGGTTGGCTTAATTTAACAGCTTTTATAATCAAGTGTCTCTTAGCAATTATCATTTGTTCATCAGTAGTCAAAAGTTTTGAAGATAATACAATAACATACAGTATCCAGCCTCTCTGAGTATTTCTGATCTTTATGTTGCTTATTATATATTTATTACTCTATCCTTTTTTAAAGATTTTATTAAAACTATATTTTAATATATAAGTACAATACCCTACATAAGAGTAGAAATATACATACAGTATAACAAAAAATAATCTTAAATTTATATTAATAAACCCAAATCCATACTAATGTAAAATATTTAAGACTAGTAGTTGCTTTTTTCAGTTTAAAAGTAGATTTAATAATCTACTCTTTTATCCTATCATCTCTATATCCCCATTTTTTATTTCATAAAGAGACCTTTGAATGTAATGCCTTTGCTTTGCTTTTTTTTTTTTTTACTATGACCAATAACAATTTATAACCACTCTTCCCCTTAAATGATAATAAACATCCATAAGCCATCTTTTGGGAATGTGGGCATGGATGTTGGTATTTGTAGTATGAATTTTTGGCCTGGCCTAGCCCTAAGATATAGACCAGCAGTCCCAAATAATCACACAAAGTCTTTGATTAATTACAAGCTGTTTGGCCTGTGGCTCAGGCATATTATTTGCTAACTCATACTCTTAAACTAACTCATGATTAGTCAAGTGGTTTAATATCTTTTTTCAGAGCAGCATTTTCATCTTTTTTCCTTCTTCAGGTATCTTTTAGAAAATCTTGAGAAAATCAGGATAATTGTTAGGTCTTAGCTGGAATAGTTTTTGAAGCTGGGCCATCTCAGCCAGTAGCCTTGAAACTGTTCTGAATGCAGAATTCAAAAACTTTAACAGAAGTATTGTAAGATGTTCAACTATCTGAGCTATCTATTTTCATTGGTGTTTTGTTCTCTTGTTCTGAAAATAGATAAACTTTCAACTTTCAAAGGCAAAATGCATTACAAGTATGGAATATGCATTGTATACAAGTCAGCTAAAGATAACTTTTTATTTTATATTTGAGCAGGTAAAATAGAAGTTACATGTTTGTAGTTTTTCTAGATTTACTGCTTTAGATCTATAGCCAGGATTTAAGAAAATCTTCTCTAATCAAACCTGATCCATATAAATTTGGAATAAATCCATGGCTGTAGCTTAAGGTTTCTGGCCCACCTAGTCTCATGGTTCTGCCCACAGCCACTGCTTAACTGGACTAGCAGTCCAAAAGTCCCAAAGAAACACACATTAATTTCATGAAGATTGACCTGTGTCTCAGGCATGTTGCTACCTAGCTCTTTCATCTTAGTTCCACTCATTTCCATTAATCTGTCCTGCCATGTGGCCCATGGCTTACTTATTTGTTATATCTTGCTTCATGGGCAGCTGGATTGTCCCTGTCTTAACTCTGCCCTCCTCCTACCTATGCTCTGATACCTCCACCTACTTATACGATGCCTGCATAGGCCAAAACAGTCCCTTTATTTAAAGAATGATATCCCCAGCATACAGAAAGACATTCCCACATCACTCTTTTATTTTGTGTGTGTAAATAAATGCATAACCTCTTTTCCAAAGTAACATATTTTTTACTTCCATTGTGAAGTCAAAACATTTTTAAAATACATACAGGTGAGTTTAATCCAGCAGCTTTTATAATTCAATGCCTCTTAGAAGCTATTACTCCTTCCTCAGCAGTCAAAAAATTCAAAGATAACACACTAACATATAGCCTCCAGAATCTTTGTATATTTTCCATCTGTAAATGGCTTTTTAAAAAAAAAATTACTTCATTTCCCTTTTATGGACTTTATTACTTTAAAACTATGCAGATATTTTATGATTGTACCTTTTTCTTTTCTCTCCCAAGCCTTTGTACATTTTTTAACTCACTGTAAGCTGTTTAGAGATTTTTTTTTCCATCTGAATCTGTCTTTACTAAGCATCTGTAACCCTTTTAATAAAGGCCTATGTAACCCTCATAGGCCTTTAAACAGCTAAGCTGTGTGGCTAGGACCTCTGCCTCTGTTTTGGTGGCTTGTTCTACACCACTTGGTTCTCTAAGAGCATAGCTTCATGAAGGAGGTATTGGGTGGGAGCCACCTTTACCAGTCCAGCTCTGGGAAATTATCAGGTCCATGTTGTCACTCAGTATGCTGCCCGAGCTCATAAACCCCATTTCAGTGTTCAGTAGCAGGGCCCCTTAAAAAAGCCAAGCCCATTTTGCTGCTAGCACTGAGCCAGAAAGTCATCTCTTAAATGATCTGTGTCTCTGCTTACTGGTAATAAAGTCTACCAGAGAAAAGGCAATGATTACCAAGAAGCTTTGTTTGACTCTAGTTTTGTGTGTTTAGAATCCTTTTCTAAGCTTTGCCAGCTTCTATGTGGAAATTTTGGCCCCTCATTGAACACCATTTATAGACAGAAGTCTCTGTCCTGTAAGCTTCCCAAGTAACTACACAGAGGCTTGCTATTAATTATAAATGTTTGATTGATAGCCCAGGCTTGCTACTGAATAACTCTCACATTTTAATTAACCTATAATTCTTATCTACCTTCTGTCACATTGCTCATGGTTTCTTACCATATTTTCTGCACATCCTGCTTTCTCTGTATCTACTGGCTTATACAGAGCCTTCTTCTTCCCATAGTCCTTAGTTTGGTTGTCCTAACTATACTTCCTGTCTGACTCCTGGCCAATCAGTCTTTTACAAGACCAGTACTGTAACCCCTGAGCTATGGAGCCAGTCACTCAGTTTTTATTAAACCAGTGCAAATGATAAACCTTTACAATGTACAAAAGGATTATTCCACAGCAACTAGGGAACTCCTAGAGCTTACAAACACCTTTATCCAAGTTGCTGGATACAAAATTAACTCAAAAGAATTAGCAGCCCTTTTTTACATGAAAGATAAAAGGGCTGAAAAAGGAATCAGGAAAACAACATCATTCACATAACTGCACACAATATAGTTTATTTTGGAGTAGCTCTAACCAAGCAAGTGAAAAAGTAGTATGTTGTAGAAGGTTTCCTGGGCCCATTTGGGCCCGAGGTTCGGATCTGACCTGCGGTGGCTTTTGTCCCCCAAAGAAATTAATCAGACACTTATATTAACTTCATACTGTTTGGCCTATGTCTCAAGCACATTACTAGCTAGCTCTTTCATCTTAATTCAACCCATTTCTAATCTATCTGCCACGTGGCCTGGCCCATGGCTCACCTGGATTCGTTACATGTTTCCTCCTCTGGGGTAGGATGGCGACTGGCTAACTCCACCCTCCTTCTACCTGCCTGTCCTCTGATCCTCCACCCACTTCTACGGCGCTCTACACAGGCCAAAACAGCTCCTTTATTTACAGGATACAGAGAACATTCCACCACAGTAGTAGGACAAAAACTTCAAGTCTTTGAAGAAAGAAATTGGAGAAGATATCAGAAGGTGGAAAGATTTTCCATGCTCATGGATCAACATGATTAACATAGAAAAAAAAAAAAAAGGTCATCTTATCAAAAGTAATATACAGATTCAACAAAATTTCCATCAAAATTGCAACACAACTCTTTACAAACCTTGAAAGGTTAATACTCAACTTCATATGGAAAAATAAAAAACCCAGGATAACAAATAGTCCTGTACAATAAATCAGAGGTATCATCATCCCTGATCTCAAACTCTACTATAAAGCTATAGTAATAAAAACAGCATGGTATTGGCATTAAAAAAAATCAGACACAATAATCAATGAAATTGAATTGAAGATGCAAACATAAATCCACACATCTATAGACACTTGATTTTTGACAAGTCAAAATTATGCAAGGGAAAAAGAAAGCATCTTCAACAAATGGTGCTGGCATAACTAGAGGTCAGCATGTAGAGAAATGCAAATATACCAATATCTATCACCATAAACAAAACTGAAGTCCAAGTAGAACAAAAATCTCAACATAATCTCAATTACACAGAACCTGATAGAGAGAAGGTGAGTAAAAGCTTTGAATTCATTGGCATGGATAAAGCTTAATGAATAAAACATCAGTAGTGCAGACACTGAGATTGACAATCAATACATGGGACCTCCTGAAACTGTAAAGCTAAAAACGCAAATGGATATACTGTCAATAGGACAAAACAACAGCCTACTGAATAGGAAAAGATCTTTAGGACAAAACAACAGCCTACTGAATAGGAAAAGATCTTTACTAACCCCACATCTCACAGAAGCTGATATTTAAAAATGCATAAAGAACTCAAAAAACTACATCTAAACAAATCAAATAATTCAATTTAAAAATGAGGTACAATCCTAAACAGAATTCTCAACAGAAGAATTTCAAATATAAGAGAAACACTTTTAAAAATGTTCAACATCCTTAGTCATCAGGAAAATACAAATCAAAATAACTCTGAGATTCCATCTTATACTTGTCAGAATGGTTAATACCAAAAACACAAATGACAGGTTATTCTGGAGAGGATACAAAGCAAGGGCTATACTCCTTCATTGCTGGTTGGAATGTAGACTTATAAGGCCACTTAGAAAATCAATAAGTTCCTGGGTATATACCCAAAGGATGCTCAATCATACCACAAGGACACTTGCTCATCTTGTTCATAGCAGCTTTCTTTGTAATATCCAGAAACTGGAAACAACCTAGATGCCCCTCAACTGAAGGATGAATAAAGAAAAAATGTGGGACATTTACAAAATGAAGTATTACTGTGCTATTAAAAACGACATGAGGAAATTTGAGATGAATGGGACTAGAAAAAATTATCCTGAATCAGGTAACCCAAACTCAGAAAGATAAACATAGTCTGTACTCACTCATAATTGGATGCTAACTATAAAATAAAGGATAACCATGCTGCAATCCACATATTCAGAGAGGATAGATGGCAAAGAGGGCCCAAGGGGGGATACCTGGATCTCCCTGGGAAAGAAAATATTAAAAAATTCCAGGTTAGACTGGGGGCGAGCTGGGATGGGAACTCTAGGGATCCAGGTAGATGGAAAGGGAGAGTACTGGAAGAAATGACTGGAAAAGGGGGGGGTGCATTTTTGGGGACAAGTGGAAACCTGATGCAAGGGAAACTCCCAGAAATTTACAAGAGTGACCCCAGATAAGACTCCTAGAAACAGTGGATTTGTAACCTGAACTTGCCATCTCCTGTGATCAGATTGACTATTCCAATTGTCATCAGAGAGCCTCCATCCAATAACCAGTGGAAACAGATATTGAGACTCACAGTCAAACATCAGGCTAAGCTCAAGGAATCCTACTGAAAAGAGAGAGGTCAATCTTAGGAGCCATAGGAGCCAATGACATCACAGGAAAACCCACAAAACAAATGATCTAACTCAGGATCTCACAGAGTCTGAATCAATAAGCAGGGAGCCTACATGCGCTCGACCTAAGCCCACTGCAGATATGTAACAGTTGTGTAGCTTGGTGTACTTGTGGGACTCCTAAAAATAGAAGCAGGGGCTGTTTCTAATGCCTGGCTGGCTCTTGGAAACTTATTTCTTGTTGCCTGGATTGCCTTGCCCAGCCTAAATACAAGCCTTACCACAACTTAATATGCCATCTTTTGCTGATCCCCACGGGAGGTCTACCTTGTTCTGAACAGAAATGAAGCAGGAATGGGGTGGGGATAAAGGGGAGGAGGGGAGGAGATAAGAGGAGAGTATGGAAGGAAAACTGCAGTCAAGATGTAAAATAAATTAATTTATTAAGTTATAAAGATATATAGTCAATATGCATACTCTATCAACAATAATTGGGTATCAGAAATTTCTAGTTTTTCTTCTGAAGAATCACTGGATAGATGACAAAAAAACACAACACACTGGGGAAAAATGTATCCAAGAAATTACCCTTCACTGCCTAACAAGATTCATTCTCCCCCTAGAAAGTACACAAAAGTAAATCTAATCAGGGTCAGATGTGATGACAGGCAGCTAGGCTTGTTAAAGAAAGGCCAGTCACAGCTCAATTATCTCCCACACCTTCCCAAACCCAGTAAGCCAGTACCTAGGAATGATCTACAAGGCAGATTTCAAATTTCAAATGGTCTTCCTATGTGCCATAACAGAGGTAAATTATAGTTGTATGGTCAGATCTACTAGCTCAAGTCAGTAGAGGGAGAGAAGTCATAAATGATACAGTAAGTCTTTACCCACACAGTAAGATTCCTCCACCAGTGATGTATATTCTCTGCTTCATTTTGATGCTCAAAGGCAAGAATGATATTAAAGAATGTGCACAGCTATCATCTGTGTAAAAGTATCATACAGTACAAGAAGTAAAAGCTAACACTTGAAGACTTGGGTTAAAGAAACAGTTGGTAATTGCAACACTAAGTTCAATATATTTAGAATGCCCTTGGTCATTTTGTAGGATCACTGAGAAGTCTGCCTCAATAAGAAAGGAAAGATAAATCTCCAAGAGTCCCATTCCAGGCAACAATACAGTTTCAAAAGAGAAATGGCAGCACAGTCTGACACAACCAGGGCTACAACATGCCATGCAATGCTCCAATTGCCACATTCAAAGCAATGAAATGAGTGAGAAGAATTTTAGTAATTTATTTCAATTCACCTAATAGTTCTAAAACATCTCCAATATTTTCAAACCATTATAAATAATAAAAATCAATAAGCATAAAAATTATTAATGAGCTAGTTTCCACAAAAATCTTCAAAGCTGGATGTTTTATACTCATATTACATAATAGTTTTCATCAAAAAGACCATCTATACTTTGTTTTTCCTAGCTCTCTTGAGATAAAACTGACAAAAATTATATATCTCAAATTTACAACATGACTTTTGATATGCATGTACATCACTAAATAATTTCCACAATCAGATTAGCACTGTTAGGGCAGCCTCTGTTACACTTAAGGTATAGGAAGATGAGGACAAGTGGAATCTATTCTCTGAGTATATTTCAAATTAACAACATAATTTGTTATTTCCAGTTATTACACTATACATTGGGTCTTCAGAACACATTTATCTTAGAATGCAAAGTTTGTGCCCTTGACCAATATGTCTCCATTTGGTTCCACATTTAAATGAATTGTATTTTTATTTCATAAAATTTACCATTGAAAAAGTAAATTCAAATCCAGATGTCATGGCACACACCTATAACCCCACCACTTGTGAAGCTGAGTTAGAGGCTCAGGAAGTTTAAGATCATCATGGGCCTAAGAGGTCATTTTTCTCCCTTGTAAAGAAAAGAACAAATATTCACATCATCACATTTTCCCAAACATAATTTAAAATTTTTCAAATCTTTGTCCTACATCTTAGCATCCACATTAACAAGGCCAATTCTTCCCTCTGGAAAAAAACTTCTCTGAACTTAATCAAACATATATCCATTTTAGAATTGCATCTGTCCAAATTGGGTGGATCCACTGACTTGTGTCAACTCAGTATTGACACCAAATTCAGAAAGAGTAAGCAAAAACTGAAAAGCAACTTTAAACTTGCCAACATCAACAAATCCTTCACTTTTTGTAGCTTCTCAATCTTCACAATGCAGTTAAATCACAGCTAAAATATTCTGTCTATTGATTCATGTTAGAAAAAATGTATAAGTTCAGGTTTATTGATCATAATTATTGATCTTAGCCTAAATTCTTATACCCACCTACTGATATTATTAATAATTTCTTCCTTTCTTTGGGGGCTCAAATTTGGCTCATTTTTATGCTGTGTAGTGTTTCGTGAGAAAATACAAAGCACACTGCCATTTTTGCTTGGGGTTACTGAAAACTGAATTCTATACAGAGAGCATTGTTCTGGTTTGAGTGAACAGTGTAGTTAAGTCTCTGTGAAACTCTTCTCTGACTCCACTGTTGAACACAGGAAAAGAACACACCATTTGGATAATCATTTATTAGTTTTTCTTCTGGCAGTCCTACAGATTGTCAGTGATTTATAACATATATGGATTCTCTATCAATTAATTAATTAATTAGAGTCATACTATATAAGTCAAGCTATACTGGAATCTCCTGGGTAGTCCAAGCTATACTAAAACTTATTATACAGCCCAGCAGCACTGGTTAAATGGCTAAGGAAAATGATAATCTCTCCTTTAATAGTCATTAATTGCCAATAGTTACTGCGGGAAGGGTAGGACCTTGCTGGCCTCTCTATCATGCAGGATAAAAGAGCCCACTCCAGTGTGGTTTTATACAAATAATCACAATTGCAGTGAGTTTGTGAAGGCAACAATTGTGTCATATCCAGAAGGTATCTGTTTGCTGTACATCTCAACATCTCCCCATCCTTGTTACAATCATTCCTACCCCCTTTTCATGTTGTTCCCTGAGCCTTGGGAGGAGGTTAACATTGTTTATATCAATCAAGTCATGTCCAATTGGAAAAAGTACCTGAGAGCTTGAAGAGTGTAACACAGTGGTAGAGCATATTTGTCTACCATGCATGGGGCCCTAGATTTTATTACCAGGACTAGAAATACATGTGTATGGGGCTATGTGCATATATTATGTAAGAGTATATGTATGTGTGTATATCTGTTGTGATTGTATATGTATGTATGTATATATTTGTGTATATACATTCATGCATGTGTATTTGTATATGTATATGTTTGTATATGTGTATATGATACATGTTTATATAGATGTATATATAAATAGGTGTGTATATGTATATATACTGTGTGCCTTAGTTAGGGTCTCTATTGCTGTGACTAAACACCATGTCCAGAGAAGAAGTTGAGGAGAAAAGGGAATATTTTGCTTATACTTCCAGATCATAGTCCATCATTGGAGGAAATCAGAACAGGAACTCAAGCAATATTAACACCTGGAGGCAGGAGCTGATTCAGAGACCATGGGAGGGGCTGGAGAGATGGCTCAGTGGTTAAGAGCACCGTCTGCTCTTCCAGAGGACCCGGGTTCGATTCCCAGCACCCACATGGCAGCTAACAACTGTCTGTAGTTCCAGTTCCAGAGACCATGGGAAAGGGAAGCTGTTTACTGGCTTGCTTCCCTTGGCTTTGCTCAACTTTCTTATAGAACCCAGGACCACCAGCCCAGGAATGGTAACAACCACCATGGGCTGGACCGGCCCTCACTGATTACTAATTGAAAAAAAATGCCTTAAAACTGTATCTCAGGGAGAATTTTCCTCAACTGAGGCTCCTTCCTCTTTGACGACCCTAGCTTGTATCAAGCTGACACACAAAACCAGTCAGTACAACTGACTGCTTGCCAACTTGGCACACAAACTCATCACTATTAAGCTGCAGCCCTTCCTTTATTGTTTATCCCCAAGATCTCATATTCAAATAAATAATTTTAAAAGTTCCACAGGCTTTAAAAATTCAAACACATTGAAATTTTAGTTTCTTTAAAATATCCCATCTCTTTTAAAAGTTCAAGTCTTTCATCTGTGGGCTCCTTTAAAAATCAAAATTAAATTAGATACCTTCTTCAACAGGGAAGAACCAGGGCACCATCACAATCTAAACCAAGCAAAACCAAACTCTAACAGTATAAATAACTTAATGTCCAATTATCTGGGATTTACTCACAATCAGCTCAGCTCCTGCAGAGTTTGGTCACTTCTAGAGCTCTGATCCCTGCAGCACACATAGCTTATCTTCTAGGCTCCACCTGGCTCCACTCCACTGCTGCTGCTGTTCCTGGTGGCCACCCCATGCTATTGGCATCTCTACAATGCTAGAGTCTCTTGCTGCAACTGAGTTGCACTTTTGCCAACAGCCTTTCATAGCCTCTTTTCATAGTGCCAAGCCTCAACTTCTCTGCATGACTTCTTTAGTCCTGGGCCTTTAACTGCCACTGAGGATGCACCTTCACCAATGATATCTTCTGGCTTCTCACAGTGCCAAGACTTCACTACTCTCCATGACCCCTTCATGTCTTCAAAACTAGTACCACCTGGGTGACACTTACACATTATGAAGTCCAGCTGCCAACATAAGGTACAGCCACAGCCACCTCTGGAACACAGCTTCTCTACACTCTCAGCAAACAATTTCCAGAAGATTTCACTTCAGTCTCTTGTCTTCACTGCTTCTTTCCAGCTGACCAGCATCACTTGTCCCAGTAACATAATTGGTTCACTTTTTGCACTTCTGCTGTCTTGTTAATCACAGCTAATTGCTCATCCCCAGCTAACCAGAACCACAGAATCTTAATTGAAAATAACAAATGGCCCTGACAGAGTCTTTAAACTTACCTCTGAAACTTTACAGGCCACGCCTCCATCTCCTGCATTCTCTCAACATTCTTATCTCCTAAGTTCCCACAGATCATCCCATAGAGCTCTTAATACTTAATGATTCTTGTAGCCCGAAGTTCCAAAGTTTATTTACAATCCTCTCCAAAACATGGTCAGCTCTGTCATAGCAATTGCCCACTATGCTGGTACCAATTAGTTTTATTTAGGGTTTCTATTGTTGTAACTAAACACCATAACCGAAACACAAGTTGGGAAGGAAAGGGCTTATTTGGTTTACATTTCCAGATCATCATCTATCACTGGAGGAAGTCAGGACAGGAACTCAAGTATGGCTGGAACCTGGTGGCAGGACTTGATGGAGAGACCATGGAGGAGAGCAGCTTATTGGCTTGTTTAACATTCTTATTGAACCCAGGACAATCAGCCCAGGGATGGTAACACCCACCATAGGCTGGATCCTTCCCCATTGATCACTAATTGAGAAAATGCTTTACAGCTGGACCTCATGGGAGTCATTTCTTCAACTAAGGCTCTTTCCTCTCTGATGACTCTAGCTTGGGTCAAGATGACATACAAAAATAGCAGTACACTGTGTATATGTGTATAAATATATACATAAATATATTTGTGTATGTATGTAAAGTGTGTATATGTATATAGATGTTTGTATGTGTGCATATATATAGTGTGTATGTCTATATATGTATACATATTTGTGTATATGTAATACTATGTATGTATATATGTGTATACAGGTATATACATGTGTATGTATATGTACATCACAATATCTTTGTAAACTTTTCATAAATTTTCTTTGATGTTGTTACTATAATATATAAACATTTATTTGCCATAATAACTAAAGACATTTTGAATTGTATAAAAAACTATTTACTCATATCTTTACAATTTTTTAACAAAATTGCAATACTCAAAATTTATTTTTAAGTAAAAGTCAGATTTGTGTGTGCCAGACAGAATTCAAGTTGTGTTATGTAACTGGTCAGTGGGAGAAACTTTTAGAAATTGCTCTCAAATTGTTCTGGGGACATTTAATTCTGGCTTCAGGTACCAAATTCCTTTGTTCTCTTTTGTCTGTTGGAAAACAAACTTCTCATGAAATCATTATGTGTTTTCTTAAAATGTCTCTTCATGCTGTCAATTTTCTATTTACACAGAAAATGAACTGACTCTTCTAATTGGTCCAGGGAAAGACATCAAATTGTTACACTTGGTGAAGTTTGTGAGTATCTTCTAATCTTGCCTCTCATTTACTGACCCCCCACCATATAGCTAGCTTCCAATTTATAGCATGGACTAAATCACAGTTTCCATATTTGACTTTGCACCCAATGCCTTTGCTTGAAACTCAAGCCCATGTGCATACTTCATTTTAATCACAGTATAGTTTGATGACTAAAATACCAAAGAAAGCCATGAGCTCTTCAGGTATTTTACATCCTCATCGTCAGATTCACCATCCTCATAAAGTATTCAATAAGTGGGTAATCTTGTTACTCTAGCTTGTGTCAAGGTGGATAGGAAGATTAACTTAAACTGAGAGAAGCCATTGACACCTAGGGGATTGTTGCTGTCTCCACTACACCTGCAGTGTTTCATATGCTCACCTGGAAACAGCAGCAGCATCCTAAGCAATTTCAGCAACTAAGAAAGGTAGCTTTAACTCAACAATAGTGTTGTGGTTAGGGCGAAACAATTTTATTACTGTGATTGTTTTAAATACATCAACTAAGCTACAAATAAGCAAAATGTTAAAAAAAAAAATCTAGTTATTCTTTAGTCTGGTTAGTTTGACACCTCCCAGGAGGCACCAGAGTATCAGTGAGAGATAATTTGAGGAGAGAAGGGCAGGAAACAAGATAAAGAAGAGAAGAAGGTGGGTTCTTAGCTCTCATCATTAGAGTAGTTAGACGAAAACTCAGTAGTTAGTCTTCACTCAGATGCTTACTCATTTAGGGCAGGCCTGGAAAAAAAAATTCAACCACAATTTAAGATAATTGCTCACCATCTTTAAATAAGTCATAAAACAGGAAGAGATAATTCATAGTATCAGCATATTGAACCTGCCCACTTTTCTGCAGAGAAATAGAAAGTACATGTTTTATTTAGACCCATATGAAAGCCACTGGGACTCTATTCATGCTATTTTTCTACCCAGTACAGTGGCTGATACACATTAGGATGCTCAATAAATAAATGCATTAAATAAATGTCCTTACTTCCATTTGCTAGCTGAAGTTCCTAAGCATTTGTACAAGTTGATAAACTCTAAATGTATGCAACATTTTAAGTAATACAAAAATCAACCTGTCATTTTTAATTTATAGAGGAGAAAAGACTATAAAAATAAATTCTAGAGTAAGCTAAGAAATCTGATATCAACTCTCGCATACCACACTATAACTGCAGGCCAATCAGATAACATTCTCAAACACCATTATCTTGAACTATTTATTGCTACAAAATCAAATCATCACTTACTTTATTTTACTTTTATCGGTTTTTTTTTTCCTTATGGCTTTGTTTAAGAAGACATAAGAAGAGATTCCTGACCTCTGGGGGGAGGGGGACAGGTTGTTGTTTTGCCTTTTTTTTTTTTTTTAATAATTAGAAGTATTTGAATTTGAATTGAGACTTAAAAATGAAATCTTGATAGCATTTTACACAGATGGTAATTTCATTCATGCATGAGAACCTCGACAACATGTAAGATCCAGAAAAAAAAAAGAAAGAAAGAAAGAAAGAAAGAAATAAAGAAAGAAAGAGGTAATGAGCTCCCCTCCTGAAGACTGAAAAAGTATCACCTCAGGTTCTATTTTTTTTTTTTTTTTGGTCATATTAATTATCACCTGTGGCTAAAGACATCATAGGTCATCTCGAGGATCTGGCTGACAAGACACCTTTGGTCACTAAAGCTTCAGCCTCATCTATCTTTATGAGGAAGTTAGATCCTCTAAAAGCTTTCTTAGGGACATAGATCAGAAAGAGTTCACCCCATCCATGTAGTGAGGAAGCAATGGTGCATGTCAGATGACCATCTCCCATCACAGTGCCAAAGAAACAGAGGCTTAAAGAGTGGAAATCTCTTCCTCTGAGCTTAGCCCATTTTCCCTTTGACTCTATAGCAAAGTATCATATTGATGGACTCTCTGGAACAAGAACACAAAATTCCCAACAGGAAGAGAATAAAATAATATTAAGTATGTCTAAAAAGGTCATACGAAATCATACTATTACCACCCAAAACTATAATATGCATAAGTCTGTGTATAAATATGCATATATAGTTTAAATGACATTTTTAAATCTGAGCTGACAGTGAAACCTTCAAGTGCCAAAGACCACCTAACAGAGCCCAACACCAGGAACATCCTGACTATTACTATGGCTCTTGGTTGTCCCACTTGGGTGGGAAGGCAACTCTTTATTGCTGAAGGCACCATGCACATCAGACACAGGGACCAGAGACCCCTGAACTGAATATGACCCAAATGCCTTTTTTCTAAGGACTAGTTTGCATGGTACCAGAAAACAACATGCAAGTTTCCCAAGGAGGGACACAGCCAATAGTGTTACCCAGCAATGATGCTTATGAACCATGATGACCAGCATGGTATGATAGCCCAAAGGGTGCAGTATTAGCACACATAATTTGGCAGTAACAAACAGCTCTCTAGTTGGACTTAAGACCAACTTAACAAGGGGGAAATCATGTCTGGTCCTGGAGACCTATTCAATTAACCAGGGCTAGGGAAATCACGAATCTTGGAGAAGACTCCACAACCACCAAAGACTAAACCAGCATAATTTCTAATTACATTATAAGTATTTGTCCTTATACTTAGAGAGATAAGTGTAGTCCTCATGCCTCATCAAAAGAACTTCACTTTGCACAGATGATGATCATTACAGAAAACCACAACCAATCAAAATTCAGAGAGGCGGGGGAGGGAGGGAAAGAGAGAGAGAAATACAGATATGTGCATGTAACAACAATTAATGGAAAATGAGGCTATGGATTTGAATGAGACCAAGAAGTAGTATATGGAGAGTTTGGAAAGGGGAGGAGAAAATTATGTCATTATAGCCTCAAAAAAAGAAAAAGAAAAGAAAGAAGAAAGGAAGAAATTCCCATCAGAAGTTTAAAAAAAATGAGAAGTAAATATAAACCCATATGGGCTTCATGGGAAGGCAAATGGGGTTGCTTATATATAAATAGTCTTCTGACAGGGTGAAAACTCCACCTCAGAAAGAGAAACCCCTAATAATTCTGTTGCTGACAGCATTTGGGAACTTTTAAGCACTTAACAATATAGGAAGGGAAAGAAAACATGAATGACCCGGATGAGATGGGTTCACTTAATGAATTTGGACAGGCTGCATTTCCTCCAAGCATTCCATTAGCCATGTTTTGTCCCTTGGCTTATGTAAAAATATCGTATTATATAAGTGCCTGCGTTTGGACATGCAGATAATTAAAATAGAGGTTTAATGACCATTTGGCTTTACAAAGTTATGACATTTCCTATACAAAGTCAAGAGCTTATTTCCTCTCTAATTCATTTGATAACTTGCCTGGATGGTAATATGAGTTGTGTGTTTTAAGATATTATTTGTTTAGCCTAGGGGTAATGTAAATTCTAAAATGTAAAAGCTACAACTCTAACGATCTGTATAATAACACTCTGTATTTATCCAGAGCCAACTTAATGCCCTTTCTATTTTGTGTTCTCTGTACTTTTGACTAGAGCATTGGGGAAAAATATTCAAAGACGAGACCTCCAATGAGCATTTTTATGTACACAATATCTGCTACCAGCTCCATCCAAGTATCTTTCTCCCTGCACACGACCAAATCCATCCTGTATACTCACCATTGGAGAAGAGTTTTCTATTTTACATTTTCTTAATTCTAATTAAACAAATCTTAATCTTGACTTTAATGGCCACAATGATGATACTTCATTATGTTAAATGTTAGTTGCAACATAAGAATAAATTGTATAAACAGTTTAGCTGCAGTCGCATGGCGTCTGAGTGTACATTACTCATTAACAAGATGTGGGTAGCAGCAATTATAACATTTCCTCCTAATGTCCCCATTTATTGAGTCACAGCGGCAAGCCCCCTTTCACATAGCTCTCTGATTGACGATAGAGCTTTTGTGCTGGTAGTAAAACAGGCATTGTAACCCGCTGTGTGCCTCCAACTCAGATCGATGAAAGTACACATTAGCTCTTAGCGTCACAGGCCGGAGTTCTTGAAGGTCAAAATAGCCATCAGCATCACTGTAGGGTATAAAAATCATTTCACAAACTGTGAACAAAAGCAACACAACTTGCTTTGCAGTGTGATTATTGTTTATAGATACAGCAAGCCAAGAATTAAAACATAGCCTTGGGGCAGTGCAATTATTTACAGCTGAAGACTCATATCATTATTAGCATGCTCCTAATTGCTTGAAGTTATATCAATGTTAGTTGATTTAACACATTTTTTATAACATGCATGGAAATTGGGTCCTCTGCATATGGAGTGTCAGTTTCACTGGTAGATGCTTCTTTAATTTATCAAAGTTCTTTTTCTCTCTTTCTAATTGTTCTGTTGGGTTGGTTTAGTTTTTCTGTTTTGAGAGGAGATTTTCCCTTAGCTCTAACCAGGGTGAGTTCAGTCTGGCCTTTAGTTTATATACTGTCTTTTGACATCAGCAACACCATGATTGTTTTGTTTTCTTTTCACTAAAAATTGAGTTCATAAATGCACCACAGTAACATCAGTTAGAAAAGGACTCAAGCTTTCTTCCATGTGGCTGGGTTCATCTTTTTCCCGATGTACCAATCTTGGATTTATGTTCAATGTTAAGAGCATAACCAGGCAGGAAGTCGAGGGCTTTAGTCATGCCAAGTTGAGATTTCCATCTTGTGATCAATCCATCAGGCTCTTTGAACATACATAAGAAAAATAAAGCTGTGTAAGTGCTGTAGTATAGATGGGAACCAATGATGGTGTGGAAGAAGAAAAAGGAAATGGTGGCATTTGGGATTTGCAAGGCCAGAAAGAATATGCATTCTTACTCTTTTTCATGGTACTCTTTGCCTAGATATGATTCTCTCTCTATTTCTTTCTTTTTTTCTTTCTTTCTTTCTTTCTTCCTCACCCTCCTCCTCTTCCTGCTGCTGTTGTAGTCTCTTTTCTACCTACAGGTAGCTGACTCTTCTACTCTTACATGAAAACAGATGTTTCTACTAAGGATCCCAACCTGAAGGTTTTAGAGACCAGAAAACAATCTTCCAGAACATACCACACAGTTTCTACTATGCACCATGTCTAAGGAAAATTCAGCCCTGACACATTGATATTCCATAGGCAATCATAGTTAGATGCAGGTGGAAAATGAAGAGATTAATTCCAGAACAAACTGAGACAGATTTAAGACATGAAAAAACCCAAAGAACAGCAATCCCCAGTATCAGACTGCTCCTTCTACAGACAGGCTTTGAAAAGTCTCAATAAACTGTAAGTTTAAATCCAATCCCAGCACTGATTTCCTTCTCATTTCCTTTCACAATGAATGGTCCTCCATGATATTATGATAAGAGGGCTGAGAAAATATAAATGTTTATAAAAATACTTCCCAAAGGGAAATATCAATTTAATGGCTAATGTATGTTTTCACAAAATTGATCACCACATGCAGATAGCAAAGTCTCTGAGCCTAGCTGAGACAATCACTAATGGAGCTTATTGTTTACAGGTATGTGAAAATAACTCCCACGGGCCCTGATCTCAGCCACAGAGGTGCCCCACCTCCGAGATCTTATGAAACTTAAGCTTCAATTGTCAACCTGTTAGAAGTTGCCACGTTACTTAATGCTTGTGATCTTATCAAAGAGACATGTGGTAGAAATCTTTTCTGCCATTCATCCATGGACAATACTGTTTCATCAAAGGGAATAACATGTTAACCATTCTCTCAACTTTATGGAGGGTGTAGAAGATTTTTAAGTCACATTTTAGATTAATTTATTTTAGAGTGCCTTGCAACCAATTACAGAACCTGTAGCTACCCTGGTAGGTTGTTTCTGGAAGCTCAACCTGCTGCAATCCCAGCATCCTTTGCACACCATCTTGTGAGGATAGAAAGAAGGTAAGAGGGAAAGAAGTTGGGAAAAGTCATTGTCACTGTGGGTAACAATAAGATGGCAGAGCTGTTTCCTCCAGAGAGTGAGGGACATCCTAAGGAGAAGAGGCTAAACCAGGCAATTTTACATTGAGGGTTTTTTTTTTTTTTTAACTTTACCTTGTTTTATATACAATATAAACACAGACAATCAAAATGAATTAGATGGAATCAAGTAGGGCAAATTAAGTTGTGTTAAATCTGGTATGTTTCACTAAAACACTTAGTAATCTTCTCAGAGGCAGGACCACACTTTCGCACAATGGCTGACTCCCCTCCTGCCCTCCCGTAACTTACAGGCTTCACTTTACTCCCGGGATTATTTTCAGGACCATGTTCCATGGGGTGAATTAACAATTCTCAACTTTCACCATCAGATTTGGGTTAAGCGATTGCTTTCTTTGTGCCTCTGGCTGGAGTTGATTCTTATTGGATGCAAACATAGGCATTTGTTCTCAGGATACAATAGTTAGATGAGCTTCCCTAACTTCGTCATCCATAAGGCTTCATCCATGCACACAGAGAGTGAGAAAGGACAACGAACTCTAGCAACCATTCAACTGTTAGCAGTGAGGGATAAAAAGAGGCTGTTTCCAATGTCCCAACTTCCAGAGGTGCCTCATGTGGAAACAAAAATATGCCTCTGCTCCACCACACCGAGTCAAATACTTAAGATCTGTGAAATAAATATTTACTTTATAAACCGTCAAAAGAGCGCTCCTCGGTTTCTGGCTACCATGTATTCAGGTTTCTGCCCTCCCTTCCCAGGCTCCTCAGCTTTTCGGGAACCTTGAGTCCAGGGCAGAAGGGTGGGGGAAGGGCGGCTGAGCAGGGCGGGAACAAGGCTTGGGATCTCACAGGTTACAACATCTGCTGGGCAGATAACATTTGCAGATAATGACAGGGCAGGGGTGAAGGGTAGAAAGGCCAAGCCCTAGGAGAGCTGAGTGAGGGGAAGAAAGGCGCTGCCCTAAGACTTCTGTCCCCTCCCCGGCTCCTCTGACCCTCTCCTTGGCAGCCTGGGTGCATGCGAAGTTGCATTTTTCTGTCACCCTCCTCATTATTTCCTCTCATTTTGTTTATGCCCTTTTTTTCTAGGAGCAATATCTTTTTCCTTTGCTTTCCTTTTATTTAATGCCTTGGCAGCTTCATACATATGTATTTATAAAACTTTGGGTTGCTTTCACCTCCTCCATCATTCTTTCTAATCCTCCTACTCCTGTTGAACTCAATTTTCTTCCCAGTAGTCCCCCTCCCAACTTCATGTCTTGTTTTGTTGGGGTTTTTTGTGACCCTCTGACTTTAATTAGGGTTACTAATTACTAATACCTTGTGAGCATGAGCAGGACTGACTGTTGACTGGACCATGGGCAGCTTCCCACTTAACTGATAGGCCACATGAAGGCCTAGGTCCTCCCTTAACTTTTTCATTCACAGAAGAAGACAAATACTGGTTTGCAATGGCTCTGGAGGCTGGATTTGGTCATTCCTGACATCACTCACACACAGTACCTTCAGTATATTTGCCCTGTTGCCCTCGCCAGAGCACATGTCCCCTGAGAGCCACAGATTAGCCAGTTTTTATAGCAGTGTGGAATGGGGCGCTCTAAGGACCATGGGTTTGCCTGCTTGGAGGAACAAGGAGATGACCTACCGTCTGCTCCAAATGTACTTCTAAAGCTTCCAGGCCATGCCAAGCTTCAGACTGTGGTCACATCTTGAGGAGGATGAAGGCAAAAAATAGATCAAGCCTGAGCATATAACAGCACACAGAATGAAATCCCCACAGTCTCTCCCTCCCCCCCCTCTCTTTTCTTGCTAAATATGCAACTATGTCAGCCATAAGCCAATCAGCCCACAAGATTGGAATCTTTCCAGGTACATCTTCTCATTTCTATCATGGACTTGAACCGTGGAGAAGAAACAATGGCAGACAAACTGACCCAGCTCCACAGGGGCATGGCATAAAACCACACCTGCCATTCCAGAAATTCTGTTACTTAAAATGCTCAGAAGAGCTTCCGTTTACACAAGTCCCAAAGCAGGGTTCACAAGCACTGGAGGGAAAGACAGCTTACACAGACTAACTGCCAACTAATTCAGACAGAAGTCTCCACCCAGCAACTTTTTCAAGTGTAATGATGATTTTAGCCTCGTCATCCCTGTGACAAAATCAGAGGCAGTCAACGTTTGAATCTTGGTTGTTCAGCCTCAACCCTGTCAACTCAGGGTAAGGGGAAAACATTATGGCTGAAAATGTACCATGAAATAAGTCTGCTCAAGAAGCTTTTTATGAAGTCATAGGGTATGAAGGGTCTGGGGACAAGACAGATCCTCCCAAAGTGCATCCTAGTCAGTACCTTACTTTCTATAAGCCCCTCCAAAGAGTCCATTCAGGCTTCAGGTCAGGCCCCTGGGGAGCCAATCATCTCTCCATAGCACCACAATCGAGGCACCAACCTCTGTGGCCTGTACTTCACATCTAAAGCCTGACAATGGATGGGCCCAGCACACAAACTGTAGGGAAATCTATAGCATTGACTAAAAACAATAAGGAGCATTAAGAGGCTTTGGCCTCAGCACCCTGGCTTCCCATCACTTAGCAATTTCCTTACAGTCACAGCACCTACGTCTTTTTAACATTCCACTCCACTGAGCCACAGTGAGGAACCAGCAGAAGCACAGGGAACTCTTAACGTGTGAGACTGTCATTCAACACCGCCAGTCTATTAACAATGTCCTGCATTTTTCTAGCATCACATCCCTGATCCCAAACACAGTTCAAATTTCATCAAGGTTATAGCCATGTCAAAACATGTCTAGTGGACCAGAAGAAAACGGCTCAGTGGAAACCACCTTGAGACCTTGGGACCTCCTGCCCTTGCTGGGGAGGAGATAAGGAGATGGGGAGAAGAGAGAGTGACTGGGAGGGGTGGGAGGGGGAAGGGAGTTTGAACATGAATAAAAAATGAGACTTCATTCACAAATAAATTTTAAAGAAATGGCTCAGTGGGTGCACCTGCCAGAAGTAACAGTCTGAGTCTGATCCCCAGGATTCACACAGTGAAAAGACAGAATAGACTCCAGCAAGCTGCCCTCTGTCCTCTGACTTCTGCGGACACATGGTGATTAGTGATGTCTGTCCCCACACACGCACTCACAAAAAAATGAATAAATGGAGTTTTTAAAAACTTCTAAAATGTGTGAAGGGCTATGGATAAAGATGACAAGAAAATTCACATTTAGCAACTTAAAATGATTGAGATGCTTGGTGCTATCATAATGCATACATAAAAAAAGCATTTGTTCTGGTTGCTAAGCAATGTGTATAATATCAATTTTATTCCATAATAGGGCAATTAAGGAAAAGGCAAGTAAAAGGCTTAGAAATAATAACTGAAGAAAGCAAGCAGTGTGGAAAAATGAAGCACTCTCTCCCACAAGAACTACAATAAAATGCTAACCATGGATGCAGGCAGGAATCCTTGTTAGAAGCCAGCCTGCTGTCCCTTTCTGTACATTCAATAAACCTGTTCATTTGTTTTGTTAGTTGTTTGGTTTTATTTTAGTCTGGACTTTAGAGGGGGTTGCCCTCCAAACACAGGTTTTTCTTTGTAGATATTAGCATACTTTAGTATAATGACTCTTTGTAGCTCCCAATCAAAGTATTTACCTTAAGAATGTGAAGGTTTTCTTTTGTCAGACAGAATTAAGGGTGAGAAAGCCTGTAGCATGCCCAGGTTAGTCCTATTGATAGTGATGTATTCCAGAAGTCCTGAAGGCAGATGAAATGGGACTGAACTGTAGACCACGCCTGTTTCTCTCTTATTACCCCGATGTTGAATAGCCAGCACTCATGTCCATACCATCATTTCATTTGGTCAAAGCTAATGCATCATTAAGTTTCCCCGTTGTTGTGACAAAATGTCAAACAAAAGCAACTCAACATAAGGAAAGCCTACTTCATTTAGGCAGCAATGGCAGGTAGAAGGTATACTGTGCGTATGTCCCAGTAGCAGAGAGGAAGGGGGAGCTGAACTGGGAAATCTGTGGCCTGCTCCCAGTGACTCACTTCCCCCAGCAAGTCCTTCTGCCCACAGGTCCCACAAGTGTTCAAATACATGAGCCTGTGTGAAACATTTCACACTCAGACCACAGCATTGAAACACCTTGGTATTTCCAAGCTAGTTTTCACATTGAAAGCAGCTCTGGAAACATCTCACTATGACAATACCCCTAAGGTGTACTTCCAAAGCAATAGTTCAGACCCTAGAGGAGTATGGGTAGATCTTTATTCAGAAGGATACAGCAGCAGAAATTAACAATGAAGAGGCAACACTTGGTCTCACAGGAAACTTCCAGTGTTTAATCTCCAGAGTAGAAACTGAAGGTCCAGTGTCCCATCCACCACATTTTCCTATGTAAATATGGCCTCTCAAAGGGTTCCATTCTTCTGCCTCTAGCATGCTTGTGCTAATGAATACCCTCTCCTCTATCCGCAGCTGAGGACATTTCTGTTTTCATCTCCTATAGCTGTGAAGAGCTTTCCAATTTAGCTCTAAGCATTCTTCTCTTTTAGGGTAAATTCAAAGGCTGTGAGACAATAGTCATTACTCTACCAATATCTGCTATGATGAGCCCTCTAGCTTTAGTAGGATATCAAAGCTGGGTCTTCTACTGTGGACCTTCCACCTGCAGTCAGCTCTCAACTCCCTGTCACCCAGCCCCACCTCCCATCCCACCACCCTGCATGGCCAGGCTACAGCCTTGAGGAAGCTTCTAAATCTGTCTTTCATTTTGACAGCCCTGTGTTTGCTATGCCCTAACTATAGATTATTCTTCTCTAAAAATTGTATGCATGTGCATGTGGGTGTGTATGTGAAGGCCAGAGGTCAATACTGAGCATCTTCCACAAACTATTCTCTGGCTGATTTTTTTAGACAAGGGCTCTCACTGAACCTGGAGCTCAGTAATTCGGCAAGACTAGCTGGCCAGCAAGCCCTGAGGAACCTCTTCTTGTTACCTCCCCAATGCTGGGATTACAAACATGTATCTTCTGAGCTCAACTTTTTGTGTGGGTGCTAAGGATCCAAACTCAGACCCTTGTGCATGCGCAGAAAGTACCTTACGCAAAAAAAAAAAAAGAAAGAAAGAAAGAAGAAAGTACCTTACGCACTGAGTCATCTCCCCAGTGCCCTGCCCCTAGACTTGCCTTCTCTTTATTGTTTCTTTCCTTGACAGATAACTGACACCTGTTCTTCAAGGGTGGGCTGAGAGTTCCCTCCAGACGTCTCTTTCTTTGGTGTCATTTTTCTGGGTGTCTCTGCTTCCTATGCTGTGTGTACCTACATGTAGGTGAGATGCACTATTTACCTTTGTAGCTGGCATGGCCCTATAAGAGGAGACAGAAGTCAGATTCTATAGTGGGATTCAGATGTCACCCAAGGAAGCTACGATGACCTCAAGAATCTCGACCCGGATGAGGCGTGGCCAGAATCGTTCAACAGCTCAGGACCCAGACTCTGCCCTTTCTTTTTGGCTCCTGCATTCTCGAAACTGAGCATCCCTGTGCAGAGTTCTGTTTCTCCTACAATCGCTTCTTATATTTGTAAGTACGTTCTCATCCCGTAATAAATATTAATTTATCATATGGTGCATCGAATGTGATTAATTACAGTGATAGGATTCATTGATACTTATTTCTCTAACACAGTAACTACTTTTCAATAAATGTTTGCTGATTTTTCCATTGGGGTCCCAAAGGATGAGATTGTCACACCTGTGATTTTTTTCAGATGCTTATTAGTTCTCAAGTACCCCAAGATGTCTTGAGGGTCATGCCATCATTTCAGAGAACAGAGGCTCTGTTCCTCAGGGTTCCCCCATGAAGGGTTACATTCAAACTGTTTTAAATAAGTCAGAGTCTCATACAGGTGACATCAGCAATATACATGCTGCTTCACTTCTGTAGGATTCTACCTATTCCTTTGTTCTTTCTCTGAAATTTTTATTACATTTAGCGGGATGTATTTTGTTTTGTTTCAGGCAGGACCTCATATAGGCCAGCCTTAACTTCTCAATCCTCCTGCCTTTACTTCAGGGATTACAAGTATGCACCACTACACCCCTTGCCTGACTCCACTGAAACATTTTCTCAGGCTCCTGCTTTCCATTGCTCTCCAGAGCTCCATCTTGCTCCTGGTAGATCCTACTCACCCACTCAGTCACACTCTCTTCTTGTCGTCATTGGAAAAGGCTCTGAAATCCCATTTCTTCTAATAAGCAACTTACTAATTGGGGAAAAAAAGCAGCACTTTCCCTCTGACAGGCGCTTCCCATGACTTCCTCCCTAAGTAGATATGTACCACAGTCCCGATTCCTTAGGAAACCGACCCCTCACTCTGGAGATTTAAGGCTTTTCTGAGTTTCCTATCAGAGAACACTGTGCATGTTTATAATTTCCTTCCTCAAGGAAAATCTGGGTTGTAATAACAGTCTTAAGAGAAAAGGAAAGGGGTGAAAACACCTATTATAAATTTCTTTTAAAACTGAACCTTACCTAGAGTCATGGATTTAATAATCTATCAGGCTTTGGTTTGATTTGGGATTTAGGTTTTTTGGGGTTTGAGGCAGAGCCTTGTTATGCAGTCCAGGCTGGCCTCTAACTTACAGCCTCCTGCCTTAGACTCCAGAGCCCTAGGATTAAAGCAGAATGGAGACCTGAACCTCTTCTTAGTATCCTTGTGCCACTAGTTTGTAGAAAATGGTGATGAGAGGTTAGGGAGACAGGTCAGGTGATAAGGTGCCTGCCCTCTAAACTGAAGAGCCTGAGTCACATCCCCAGAATCCATGCAAACCCAGTCTGGATGAATTAGTGAGTGTGGCTCAGGGATTGAACTTGTTTCAAAACCCAAGGTTGAGAGTGGCTAAGACCTGATGTTGACCACTGGCTTGCACATTCTCATGTACACACATAAAACACACCCCGCACACACCAAATAAATAATTTTTAAAGGAATGAACCTGTCTAGAACAATGAAGGCAAGGTCAATGCTACATTGTAAATTTGCAATCTCTTTTAGAACAGTCATCGCTGACTTGTGTTTTGCAATAAGGAGAAAATGCTAGCTAAATGTAGAATGGTCTATTTGGTCAAAAAGTAACCCCTAGGATGAACACCCACATCTCTCAGTTGTTCAGCCTTTTAGCCTGGACAGGTATCTCCTTTCAAAGATGTACATGAGAGGTAAACATACAAGGAAGAGTTTGCATCATTCCTGCGAAGGCTTTATATCTATTCTTTTTGCATTCTGAAATCAGAATCGCCATGTATCCCTGCAGCTAGTCATAACTCTAAAGGTTGTACAGAAATTTTCTCTCTTCAGAATGCTATCTGGTATGAGCAAAGACTGAAAGAATTGGTTGAAATGCCTTTCCAACCTGTTCCCTGAGGATACACCTTTGTGTGTTTAAGCACAATTTCATTATTCTGAACATTCACAAATGTGAGCCAACAACACACACTGATACTCTGCATGAACACTGCTTTGATCCTGTGCAAAGTGGCCTAGGAACCTGAAATCAGAAGGAAAATGAGTGGAGAGGAACCCTGGGGAACAATGTTTTACAAATCAAAACTCCCACAGAACCTCTAGATAAGTACACGGGGCACCATGTTAGCATAGAAAGGCCTAGCAATGCCATTTCCATAGCTTATTATTTTAACACCTAAAAAATTCAACACAAGTAGCACAGACACTAAGAACAATCAATAAGTGGGACTTCCTGAAACTGAGAAGCTTCTGTAAAGCCAAAGACACAGTTAATAATACAAAATGACAGCCTACAAAATGGGAAAAGATTTTCACCAACCCTACAAGTGACAGAGGATTGATCTCTAAAATACATAGAGAACACAAGAAACTAGAGCTGAAACCCTAAATAACACAATTTAAAAATGGGGTTCAGAACAAAAAAGGAAATTCTCAGCAGAAGAATTAAAAAATGGCTGAAAGGCTAAAGAAAAAGTGTTCAACATCTTTAGCCATCAGAGAAATGCAAATCAAAACAACTTTGAGATACCACCATACACCTGTCAGATTGGCTAAGATTAAAAACACAGATAACAGCCTATGGTGGAGAGGATGCAGGGCAAAGGGAACACTCCTCCATTGTTGGTGGAAGTGTAAGCTTGTTCAGCCACTCTGGAATGCAGTATGGTGGTTTCTCAGAAAACTGTGAATCAATCTCCCCAAGGATCCAGCAATATACCCTAAACATTTGTACCCCAAAATGTTCAACTATGTTTATAGCAGCATTATTTGTAATAGCAAGAACCTGGAAACAAC
>PVIH01002682.1:152580-181627 GCA_004025045.1 Sigmodon hispidus
AAAAAAAAAAAAAAAAAAAAAAAAAAAAAAAAAAAAAAAAAAAAAAAAAAAAAAAATGATATCCTAAAATTTTCAAGCAAATGAATCAATTTGGAGAATATCCTTTTGAGCGAAGTATCACAAACCCAGAAAGATAAGCAGGGGATGTATTGATTCATTAGTGGACTTTATTAAAAAAAAAATCTGCCAGGAGTGGAGTCTGAACTGAACTGAGCAATATTGGAACATTGGGACATTGGAACCTTGGGACCTCCTGCCCATGCTGGGGAGGAGATGAGGAGATGTGGAGAAGAGAGAGTGACCTGAGCGGGTGGGAGGGGGAAGGGACCTTGAATAAGGATATACACGGATAGAAAATGTGACATTATTCATAATAAAAAAGAAAAAAATAGTAATATAACAAAAAAAGATGCCATTGTATACAAGAGCTCAAGGCTAGAACATTTAAATGACACAGTGCTTCATTTCTGCATTGATGGCCTCTGGCATGAGTGTGGTTGGGGAAGGTTTTATTTTTGTTTAAAGAGATGGCCACAGGATGTTTAATTGTGCCCCAGTAGATAACTAAACAGAGTGAATGGGCTTTTTTGTAAATGGGGAGATCATAAGAGTGGGTATGAAGCTGAACGGACTGATAACTGAGTTTGATGAGGTTTATGATGTAAAATGACCAAATAATTTTTAAAAAAGGGAAAAAAGAAAAAGGAAATACTATGATTAATATCAGGGTTTCACTGGCTTTGTAACATTTAAGACTTTGTTTATTTTTTAAGTTTTATAGAATTATATGATATGTATTTGTCTTAGTTTTTAAGTTACAGTAGAATTCTGTAGTAAGTCCATATTTTCTTGTGTTTGTTTCTGTTATTTCTGATTTTTATTTTTAGTATGGAGTATTTTATTAGTATTTCAAGCAGGTTACAAAGTGTGCATTTGTTAAAATCATTCATTGAATTTAGGTTTAATTTTGCTATCTAAAAACTCACCAGTTTTTTCAGATTCTTCAATTTATTGAAACAAATTTATATTGTATGTTCTTATGATTTTCTGGAATTTCATTCATAGCTGTTATAATATTTGCCTTTCAATTTCTAGTTTTATTGAAGTTGGTCTTCTCTTATTTTGTTTAATTTGGTTAGGAATTTGCCAATCGTGTTTTATCCTTAAAAAATATATAAATTTTAAAAAAAGAAATCAAAAAAAAATTTAACACAAATCTCTCATCTAAATGTTATGTGTTGATACCCCCTATTCTCATTGTGGATTACATCATATCTATAATATGAGCATCCGGCTACAAGATGAATAAAATGGGGTATAATAGTATATCAAAACCAACTTTTCCTGGGGAGTTGAGAGGATTCTCAGAGAATAAAGCACTCACCACAGAAGTACCAAGAGCTGTATGTGAATTTCTAGAACCTATGTAAAGTCTGAGTCAAGTGCTCCTCTTGTGAGATAGGAGCTAAAGACAAGACACAGGAGCCCTGGAAATAAAGACAGGTAGCTCACAACAGAGGCAAACAAAGAATAAGAAACACAGCTGAGACTATCCTCTGACTTCAATACACATGTGTGACACATTTTCACACACACACACACACACACACACACACAAAAAAAAAAAAAAAAGTCTAAGGGTCCAACCAATGCAAATTAAACATCTAGCTCATTTTTTTGTAGCAATAAATTACCAGGCTGAACCTGCTTATTTGGTATCAGCTTTGGTAAGTTTTAATTGCTGTTTGGAAATTTATGAAGTTACCAGGCATGCTTTCAATTCTAGCACCTGCGAGGCAGAGACAAATAGATCTCTTTGAGTTGGAGGAGAGCCCAATCTACATAGATTGACTCTGTCTCAAAATAAATAAATAAAAACTAACAACAGCAATCATCCTTCCTCCCAAAAGGTATTCACGAAGTTAATATTGGCATAAACTTAAATATTAATAAATTTATTACCCTACATCAATGTTATTCAAGATTTGCTTCTCTTTCTTTTTTCTAAGAAGCTTATAAAAGTGAATGGGAATGAATATATTCATCTCTCCTGGGGAACAGGCTGTTCAACATGTATAGCCTAAGAACACAACTTCATTTTGGCCCCAGAACACCTTTATGATGTAAAGACTATCATTACTCCATTTTATAGATAAGATAAAAGATTAAAAACCTGTTCTAAGAAAGCCAAAAGGAGATGAAGACCAAATTATCACACTTCAAGCATCTCAAATACCAAAACCATATTCACATTTCTCTATTGCTCCCATATTTATAAAACAGGTATACATCTGGACAAAGCAGCCAGACAGACTGCCATAGTTATAGATCCAAATCTGACCTGCCAAAGCTATTGTTGTGTCATTTGCTAGCTTTGCACACCTGACTCAATCCATCTATACTTTTATTTCCTTGTTTGTGAAATAGTATGTTAGGCCCTACCTGAAATGGTTATTGAGAATGAAATTAGTAGATATATATAAAGTGCCTAGAACAGACAGCACATGCTGAGTGTTCAGTGTATCTTTTTCATCATAGAAAGTGCCACAAACTCATCTGTGACATCACAACAAAGCACAGAAACTTGGTATGGGGTGGTCTTGCTTCTCAGCACGACTGGATCAAGAGGTATTTAGAGTTGCTGAACCACTTGTGTTTCTTTGGAAATCTATCTAGGAATGCTTGATATGAACAGTAAAAACTGACTCTAAATGTGTGTGGCATCTTCCAACAGGCCAGTTGTGGGATGATAAAGGAAGTCAGAGAAGGTAGTGTGCAAACTGGCAAGGCCTTCCTTTTCTATAGAGACCTTTTCCTGGAATTGTTGGCACCTCCTAAATTGGGACTTCAGCCTCTTGAGCCTTTTGATGCTGACTCAGTACCCGATGACTCTGCTGGAAAGTTCTAGGCTTCCAGTGCTGACTTAGGGCAGCCAAAGTATCCCACTTTCTAGGCAGAGACTTATTTCCTGTTTCCACAGCATGTAGTCACTGCTGAGTTACCCAGGCACCAATCAATAAACCATCTTATAAATCTATCATTATATACATATATTTTTTCAAACATGTATAATACTTAATACCCACATGCACATCCTTTTGTTTTGTTCCCCTGAGATTCCTGCCACATGCATCATAATTTATAAGGAAAACAACTTAAATTCTCCTAGTTTTGAAGTCCAGTGCCACACTCCCATATGCCACCTGGTGCTGCGTTCTCAGAAGGCACACGTGCTGTGTCCACACAGAGCAGAATGGACAGAGGTGAGCAATGCCAATTCTCCAAGTCATTCAGTGACTCTTATATGATCAATAAGGGCTCCATGTTCTGCCCTAATCATTCTAAAGCCAGTCTGTCACTTTGTAACTAGTCTATTGGCCAGTATGTTTCAACATTGTATCTCAGGAACCACTTAGGATATAGAGAAAACTACTTTCTTTTAAACAAAGGGCAAGATATTGAGGCAAAAACTACATTCATTTTTTTCCAACAGTATGACAACTTTAGAGAACCCACTAGACCTGGGTTTCACAATCAAATCCTGATACATGATTCAGAAGAACTGAAACAATTCTAGAAATGCATACAAACAGGTGCAAAAAAGAAGAGCCGGTGTTCCCATTCTTTTGAGTATTAAGGACACTTAATGAATGTGTTGGAAGCTACTCTGAACTATCTTATGTACATACAAATAAGTCTCTTCACACGATTTCAAGTGTGCCAAGATTCCTGAAGCTTATGTCCCCAGAGGGGATTCCTGCCTTGGAGGGACGGGATTGAGACAAGAGATTCATATCTTTATGGGGTCCTTTGCAAGATGATTTTGAAAACATCACAAATAGTCTTTCCCAAATATGAAGTTTGAAGTCAGCAGTTTCTAAAATAGTATTTTCTCCTAATTCAGTAATTCTGGGGTCAGAATGATCTCCCAGGTTCTTTCAAACGACCAGTTTCAGACATTTATTCTTCTCCTCTCTGGGTTTCTTAATTACTATTGATCCTGCTTTAGCTAGTGCCAACTCAAAAAAAAAGGGGGGAGGGAAATTACCTTAATCTTTATGGACATCTTCTGATTTTTGAATTTATAATTTACTGCTCAATATCTTCCAAGTTTCTATAAATGAAATTTGCATGCTCGTGAACACTCTGTTACTTGATTGCTAGTATGTATAAAATGATCTGGGTTGCCTATGAACAGAACTCATGGATAGTACATAATTGAACTCTTCTTTGAGATTCTCAACACATTGTAATCCTGGCCATCTTAAATGCCAAACTAATTTAAATGGTAGATTAAGGAGAGAAAGAAAATAAACTATGTAATGTTTACCAGCTCAAGGTTTGACTGTGAATGCATCACAAAGGCTCCTGAGGTTCACTAAGATTTTTTTTTTAAGTCAAAGAGCAGACATTCTGGTAAAATAGCGCTATCCATATTGTTATTTCCCCATGTGTCTGCAATACTTGCTATGGATGATGGCTTCTTATTGTCCATGAGTCTGCAAAGTCTTGTCATGGATGTTGTCTCAATTGTCATGGTCATCTTTCTTGCTTTGTTTGAAAGAAGTTTGGGTTTACAGAAAAGTTACCAAGATGGTCCATAGAGGTCCTACATGCTAAGAATTTAGCCACCTCTTCCTGCGAGGTATTGCATAAATAATCACTGTATTATTGTCAAAAAGAGATACATTAGCAGCTGGGAAAAGCCAACTGGTCATGTGCTTGGCACACAGCATGAACTGAAGCTGATCCCCAGCACCTATGTAACAAGCTGGGCATGGTGGCACATACCTGTAATCCTAATGTTAAGGTGGTAGGAAGAGGTTAATCCCTGGGATTTACTGACCAGAAGCCAATCTAATCAGAAAACCTCAGGCCGAAAAGAGACCCACCTCAAAAAACAAAGTGATTGGCTCTTGAGGAATGATGACTAAGGTTGACCTTTGACCTACATACTCACTCAAATACACATTCATACTCGTGTACCCATATGCATATGGACATACATACATGAAGGGACACCAGAAAAAAATCAGCACTGGTTCAATGCTATCTATTGTACTGCACCCTCAGGTCTCAGCAATAGTGCCAATGTCTTCCTTCTGCTTGGTGTAGAATCTGATTCAGAGACATCATATTAGCTTAATGCAGTCTGACTCTTCCCTAGTTGGTGATTGTCTTAGAATCTTTCCTAGTTTCCATGACTTGAGTGTAGACCAATGTTTATGTCATTGCCCAGTTGTGTTTGTCTGGTGCCTACTCATGATTGTCTGGGGCTATGTTTCAGGAAGAAGAACAGCACAGAGGCAGAATTCCTATTTCCTTCCTCCATCTCAGGGATAACATCAGTATTACTCACAGCCAGTGATATTGCCCTGAATCACTTAGTCAAGTTGAAAGTCAAGTTAGACCCTTCTCTGCATTTCAAAGCCCTAATTCTTTCTTTAGATTATGTGTTGGAAGCAAGTCACTATGATAAGCTCTACTTTTAGAATTAATCTTTAACTTCTGAAGCTGTGTAAGGTGAGGTGAGTATAGGTGTATGTACATATACATTCAAATAACTTCTGGAGCCAATCAGCTTTTAAAGTATCCATTACTATATCCATTTACAGAGATCATAATAAGGCTGAGCAATCTCCTACCTTGGGCATAGGAGGATTAGTGTCCAGGGGCAGCTCTTCTTATCCCAGTTCATGTGTTCACTTCCCCATAGTGTGGTATCCATTTAAGTGGAATTGTTTGTCTAGTGTTTAATAGGAAGCCAGCAATACAATTTTCATTTTTCCTTCAGTTGGACACTAAAACATCCCTTAGTTGATATGATATGTGAATGAAAAGGTCAATGGGGTTGCAAAAAAATCCATTTTAAGGCCTTTCATGTATGGCGTGAGAGACCTGGGTCTCCAAGGCCCATTTCTTCTTTTTGTTATGCACTATTCAGCTTGGAATTCTCCACACAAACCTCTTTCTACTATAACAGTGTCCACCAGAAGCACACTTTTGTATAACATAAATAAAAAGTAGGATTGAAGTTTTACCATTTACCTTAGATAATGGATCTTTTTTTATTATTTTTAAACCAAATCCAGTAGGTAACCTATCACAGCTCATGCCCATCAGGAAGTTCCTGCAGGGTTATGTTGCCTAAATCGGCAGTACTAAACTTGTGAGTCCTGATGTCCTTGGAGTCAATGCCCCTTTCACAAGGGTCAAATATCAGATATCCTGCATATTTACATTACAATTCATAATAGTAGTGAAATTACAGTTATGAAATAGCAATGAAAATAATTTTATGGTCGGAGGTCACCACAACATGAGGAACTATATTGAAGGGTCTCAGCATTAGGAAGGTTGAGGACCATTGGCCTGAATGATCCTGGTACATTTCTGAAGTGTGCTTGTCACCTGTCCACTCTCAGCATCATCTCTGTGTTTCTCTGTCTACAAACACCAGGCTCTGGAGACTAATGGGAGCATAACTTTTGTTCAAGGTAAAGGGAGATTAGATTGTAACAAATAACACAGTGGAGGAAGGATCCGGTATCACATCACTAATTCCTGGGAGTGATCCCAGGTCATCAAACACCCCTCATGTGAAGATCAAGAATTCATAAGGTTTAAGAGCTCACATTTCTTCCAGAACAGCTGCTTGTCATATCAGTCAGTCAAGTAATGTTTAATAAACACTTACTCACAATTGGGAATATATGTTAGATATTTAATAAATCCTGGGTTAAAATTCTAGGCAGACAGCTCAGGAAATCCTCGATCCTTGAATACAAGGATAAACAGCTGAGTCAGTCACACACACCTTTAATCCCAGCACAGGGAAAGTCAGGAGCTGTGACCAATACCCTTTATCCCATAACTTCAGAGACAGAACTTTTTCTGTTTCTGTGAGTTCAAGGCTACATACCTTTAATTCTAACCTGGATGGGATAAGGCATATAAGGGCTCGTAGAAACCAGGCAGAATCAAAAGTGACTGGCAGAAGCAACAGGTAGAAGTGCCCAGGAACAAGGCTGAGGAAGTTGCAAGACAGCTAGGTGAGAATTGACTGTGGTACTTCCTCTCTCTTTGATATTCCAGCCTTTCCCCAATATTTGGCTCTGAGTCTTATTTATACAACCCAAATTCATGCTACTTCATACATACAATGGTGAGCTAGTGAACCCATAGGAGAGCTGATCCAGAGGGATGGCATACCACCCACCAAGGTACTCATAATACAGCAGAAGGCACCATACATGATGGAGGACATTCCAGCCAACCACAAATGAGATAGCTGGGAATGACCTGTCTTGTGGCTTCTTGAGTTTTGCTGTTTACTTAAACATGCGTGTGTGTGTGTGTGTGTGTGTGTGTGTGTGTGTGTGTGTGTTTGTGTGTGTGTGTGTTAAAGACAGAGAGAAACAGAGAAGAACATAGACATAGACAGACAAACAGACAGACAGAAAGAGACAGAGAGAAACAAAAGAATGAACTAGAGGAAAGATTAAAGTAGGTTTGGGTAACTAGAGAAAGAAAACAGTTTCCTGGGTATGGATTTAAGATGTCAATACTAAATGAATTCTCCACCAGGTGCTGTGGTACCTAACACAACCTGTAGATGTTTTACTACACTGAAGTACCAAAGCATCAGAATCAACAGGATAGATCCAAACTTACATGCTCATAACAGTTCATGCCTTTGCAGTTCAGCACACCATTGCCTCTCCCCCATGCAGCCCCTGTAGCTAGGTGGGATACTCCTTAACAAGGGAAGAAGGGACATAGCAAAGCGGCCATGGTCTGGATTTGCGCTCATATTGGCAACTCTGTCCTGTTTCCTCTCTCCCTCTCCGTCTGCCTCTCTCACCCTCTGTACTCTTTGCCTTTTCTCTCCCCTCCTTTTTCCATTCTCTTGTCTCTTCCCTCTGTCTCTAGCTTTCTCTATACCTCTCTCCTTTTCTCTTTCCCCTCCCCCTTCTCTCTCCTTCCCCTCTTCTATTCTTTCATTTTTCCCCCTCCCTTTCTGCATTCTATTTAGTCATGAGTTCATGGTGATCATTTAAAAGTTAACTTGTCTCTAAAGTAATTTATTTCAATGGTCAGCACAACTCTCACAGTGACAAGTATCAAGCACATTCTTGTATTACCTGCCTAGAATTTCTTGTCAATTGGTGATGACCACATTAGTCTATATTCAGGAATTATATTCTTTTTACCATGTACATTTCACATGAATTCAAAGAAAGGTTTCCTTTTAGAAACCTTTAAAATTGGCTATATGAAAAATAAAAGTCAATTACATATTATTAAATTCATAGCAAATTTAAAAGAGCCCAAGAATAGTCCCTCTGCTAAGCTGGAAAATATGTTTTTTAATCTTTTTAAAATTTGTGTTAAATTTACATAGCATAACATATATAGTTTTGCCAGACATGATGGCACACAACTATAATTCCAGTACTGGGGACATTGAGACCAAAGCAACAGAAGTTTAAGGCTGTCTAACTCTACATTATCAAAACATGTCTTAAAAATTAAAATTAGTAATTAAAAATAAAGTCCTTTACAGTTTTGACCATCTTAACAATATAATCCCATTATATAGCTTATCCTCTGAATTGAATCATTCCCTCCTGAAAAGGGCACAAAACAAGGAATCCCACAGGACTCTGGACATAAAAGAAATTTACAAGGCTTAGGAAGTTTACAAAAGTTACAAGACTCAGGGAGTTACAAGGAAATTCACAAGGTTCTGCCATAGATTCTGTAAATAGTACCAGTTGTGACTGTGAGAAAACTGTCCAGCCAGTAGGATGTTCATAAATAGTGCAGAGAGTTCCAGGGATGTACCTGTTATGAATTATTAGCTATGTTGTGGTAGGATTTTAATGGGGCAATTGCATTTGAATCCCCACACTCCTGTAAGGAACCCCAATAAACTCACAGGCCATTAAAATAGACTTAGATGAAGTCTTTTCTTTGGTCTGTTGTAAATGGCCTATCTGGAGCCAACTGTTCAGGTGTTTATGCGTTCCCAAGAAAAGCCACACAATGTGTACACATTCCAATTCTGTATCAACGCCTCCCACTGAACTTCTTCTTCCCTAACTAACTCTATTCATGTTAAGCAAGTGCCTCTCACCCCATCTACCCTCCCAGTCCCTGGCTCTCCTCTAGAGACTTCCTTTAAGTTGATTCACAATATGTGACTTTAAGTTGATTCACAGTCACTGTGACTCGCTATGTCACTTGGTAGAATGTCTTCATGGTTTAATCTTCATTGTAAAATGAAACAAAACCACACATGGAGTTTTGAGCTCTTGAATCTAAATCTTGGCCTACACTACAACAACTTACTAAGTAAAAGGCTGAGGGCACTTTGTGAAAACTAAAACTGTCAGTCTATGGTGTAGTGTTCAGTGGTAGAGCACTTTTCTAGAATGTTCCAGTTTGGTGGTTCAGCCCCCAACACACACACACCCCACTACCACCACCAACAACAACAACAACAGCAGCAGCAACAACAACAACGAAATTAAATCATCAGGGAAATAATTGGGCTAAAATGATGAATAGTTAATACCTGAGTCTGCAAACACACACACACACACACACACACACACACACACACACACACACCAGAATAACTGGCTTAATAAAACTTGTGTGACCCTGAAATAAATCTTTAGTGACCTCTTTTTGCCTACCTTGCAATCGTTACACCTCTGTTTTGCTTCCACCGTGGTGTGGGGTGTAAAGAGGCAGCCACTTCTTTTCAAAGGTAGAGTTGACTTTGAGGTAAGAAAGGAAAACCTGTCCTGCTGGTTTTTGGAAATGAAAGAATCTTCTCCATAAACTGAATCAAGATACCCAGTTGTGGAAGGTTGTGTGAGCCAGGCTTCAGTTTTATAAAAATAAACTATTGCCACTGGCTACTGGACCTTTATAGACCGTAGACAAGACATTAGAACATAGTGTGGCTTGGCAAATAGTCATTGCCCATCTGAAGATGGGTCACCCATGTGATGTTCAGGCATTTAGTCTTCACTTGTGGAAAGGTCGTATCTACTGGGAATTTGTGCAAGATCAGTAGCTTTCCTTAACGGCAGATCAGTTTTTCTTTTCAGATAAAAGTCCCCTACTTTCTCTTTGTTTTTTCCTCCATTGTTTTCCTGCTAATCTATTTCAGGTAAGCATCCTTTCTTTTTTAGCAGGTTTATATATTTTGCTTCGTCTAATTTGCTAGTACTAAATTTGAGATGTTTTTGCAGTGAAGATTTAAAACTAAAACACCAAATAAGTCATTATAAAAAAAAATACACTTTCAACATGTCTCTACAGCAGCATTGCTCAGTTGGAGAAGCTGTCATGATTTTTACCTAAGATTTAGTGGGATTGAATGCCTGATGTCATGCCTTCACATCCCCATCCATCCTGTGAAAAGGATTATTGTCCAAACATGAAAAGTTGCCCACCTACCCATCTTTGGACACTTGATCCCCAGGCAATGGTGCAATTTATGGGAGATTGTGAGAATCTGGGGAAGTGGGGCCTACCTGAAGGATAGAGTGCAATGTTGAGACTTGGCCCTGGTTCCAGTCTTCTTTCTGCTCTGTATCTTTCCCACTGCTGCCTCACATTGGCTGCTACATCTGGGAGCTACTCCATCATGCTTTCCCTGCTATGATGAATGTGAACTATGAGCAAAATTAAATCCTTCCTTTATTCAGTTACTCCTGTCCAGTGTTTGGTCACAGCAATGAGAAGATTAAGCAAGTCAGGGGAAGAAAAGTCACTGATGACCCTTCACCTACAGCAAGGCATTCCTACTAGATCAGACCTGAACTTAAACTTTAAAGGGAAAAAATATCACTTTTTATCCTATTTATGTGTTCTACATAGATTTAGGTAATCTCATTTAAGATTTTGTTCAGTAAAATATGTATGCAAGAGAAGACTATGTTCAATGGAAGTGGAGCTGTATGCATTCCCAACAAAGGTAAGCCTCTGGGAAATCCTTAGCTTAGGTACAGGAGAAGATATCACAAAGGAAAGTTGTACAATGTCAGAAAACTAAAATGCAGATAGTCTTTGCATTCCTTGGCCTGTAAAGCAAAGTAAGCTAGAGACCATAAATAAAATGTATATAGTTTATTAAAAAAATAAAGATTAAAAAACAGAAACCGAGTTTTAAAAAAACTTTGTTAAAAAATGAATTTTCCTCTGGACAAACTCATAAGAAGGAACAAATCTGGATTCTGGATTCCCCTGCTAGAGAAAGGAGCACATAGCTGTGTGCACTAATGCAATTGCATAGTTAATCTCAACACTGACACTAACAGAAACATTTCTTCTTCCCATCCTATTCAGTCTTCTGTGCCATAGAGATGCAAAGCAAGCTCAAAGACTTCGGACTGTGACTTGCATAGCTCCCATCTGCCAGAGAGGACAACTGGAAGAAATGCTGGTCTGCTGCTGCCTCAGCAGACGTGCAACCAGCTCTACATTTCCTGGCTGACTGCTGTGTGCTCACAGACCAGTACAGAACTGCTGGCTATCGATATTTTATCCAAACATTTGTAAAAACTAAAAGTAAACTTTCTGAAGAAGCTAATGAAGAACAGTATCAAAGAAAAAAGCTGTGACTAGAGGGATTTATGTAGAGGGATTTCATCTTTGGGGGTTTTCTGAAAGCAGGGCGGTGGCAGTCCTCCTGCAACAAAGTGATACAGGATGCAGCATCCTGTATCCGTGCAGGATACACAGGGCCAGCACAGCATTGGCTCCAAGGGCCCCTCTAATGAGGGCCAGTTAATTCCACAAACCAAAGCACTGATGTCATCACCAGTGCAGCATGTGCACTGCACAGATCTGGTTCAACAAATATTAAATAGTAGCCTGTTGAGAAGGTAAGAAAACAAATATTGGGCATTTGTGTCAAAAGTTTCATTCAGTATTAATGTTAGCAGATAAAGGGACATAGTGTTTACAGGGATGTCTTTCAGGTAGATTTTAATGCAAAGCCAGATATTTTTTTGACAAGGTAAAGTCTTTAAAAGGCCGCATTTGAAGCTCTGTATTGATTCATCATTATATTCTAAGTCATCATCTTTGTATTAGACTTAAGAACATGCTAACATTGTGTGAAAGGAGACCTGTTTCTGCATGTTCTTAACTGAACTCAGGAACAGGCCACACACACACACACACACACACACACACACACACACTCACTCACTCATATACCACACACACATACACACACTAATACATCACACACATACACTCATATACCACACAAACACATACATACACACACTAATACATCACACACACACACACACACACACACACACACACACACACACTAGAAATTTACAAATACAATATGCTATGTAAAGAGCAATAGTGCCGAGAAACTAGAAGAGAATGTAGCCTGTATGGTATTTTACCTCTCATATTTACAGCAAAGGAACCTAAATGGTCAGTTTGATTACACTGATTGATCCAGGTAGAGGAGCTTTCCTAAAGAATTTACCATTTTCCATAGAATAATAAACTGTACTTCCTTACACCACCATTTTCAAAGCACCTCTGTGCTCATGGCAAAGACAGGACCCATGCCACAGTCAGGAATGACATGTATCACACACACAACATGACCCCTAGTGACTGGATGACATGTGCTTATTTAATTATCAGAGACCGTGTCCACCCAGGTTCAAAACCACTTTGCCCCGCAGCTCTACATGCTAGGGGGAGAAAGGTGAGCTCCACAGAAATACTGACCCTCACCAACCCCCAACAATAGGGCCAGTGAGAATTTCTTTTTCCATTACTCCAAATATTGCCATTGTCCCACTTTGTAAGGAATCAGCAAACTCAGTAGGTACTATAGCTCACAAAACACTTGCTCTATGACAAGAATACCCCACCACTCTCAGCAGACAGGCACCAGTGTTGGTTTTGCACATGGTAAAGACTTTCACATAAAGACATGCAGCACCCAATTTTCCACGTATGGGTGTTTTGCCTTGCATGGATGTATGCATATCACATGTATACCTACTTCTTACCGAAGCACCAAGTGGGCCTCAGAGACCCTGGGATAGAAGTTAGATACTTGTGAACCTCAGTGTGGGTGCTAGGAACCAAACATGGGTTGGGTCCTCTGCAAGAACAGCAAACGCTCATGACTGCTGAGCCATTTTGTCAGTCTCAAGATACACAGTGTCCATTTTTATCTGAGCATTGCATTGCCTTATACTGAAACAGGAGCAAGGATCACCAGTCATGGCAGCTTGAAGGATAAATTGAGCTACAGTGCTCCTAAAAGACCTAGTCAACATTCGCAGACAGATCAGAGAAAGGAGCTGAAGCCAGAATCATATCTCCTGAAGCCTACTTATTCATTATTTGTTCTTCTCAGTTTTGAAATTATGTCCTTTACAAATCTGGCCTGAGGGGACAGTCATCTCCTTAGGACTGTAACAAACAAAACATTCTTGGAACAATAGTGAGAGCGCTCCCTAATTTATTTAGAGCAATTTCCTTAAATAGATGGTGTGGTTTACTGAAAAAGACAGCATATTCTGATGCTGCCCCCTGAGGGTATCCAATGTACAGTGAACTGCTTTGTATAGTTATGGATCATATTTCAAAAGTGAGATGACTTCTGGAAAATTGGGATGTTCCTCTGCATTCACATGACCCCTAAAAGGCTCTGGTGTTGGAAGAGAAAAACAAAATAAGCTTCCTATGATGCCATTACTAATTGAAAGACAATTAGTAGACTGAGGCTGTAACTTAATTGTAGTCTTTCCCTCAAATGAATGACACCCTAGATTCAGTCACCTCATTCTGACAAATGAGAAAGACGTCTATATATTTTATGGAAAGAAAATTACTCCAGTGTCAGCTTGACCTTCGAAGCCAATTTTCTAGAAACCTATAAGGCATAATGGAACTCTAACTTTGTTTTGATGCAGAAATAACCATTTGTAGATGCACACCGTGAGGTCCTGAAGAACAAACCAGGCATCATCAGCTCCATTAGCCCATGTTATACAGCAGCAACAGGCTAATGGAGGGCACTTCTACTGGTAGACTCAGAACCTAGGCACAATTTTTGATTCCTTTTCAACTGCAGAGTAATATATGAATGATGAGGATGCAAATGCATCCAAATATCACCTTCTTCAAGACCCTGTGAACTGAAGTCCTGATGTAATTTATGAATAACTCTGGTATCACAACACACTAATCTGCCAATAAAAGCCTCTTCCATCAAAAATCTAGCGGTAATTAGCTTTCAGCTAAGGATTCACATAGATGATGCTTCCCCTGTATTGTATAGCAATCTCCTATGTATATGAGCAAGCTCTCATCTCTGTGGCCTATACATGAGGAAGGAGGGCTATTCCAAAAAGAGAATAAGAAGTACAAAGGTTGACCTTCTCAACTAGATGGTAATCCTACCACAGTCTGTTTCCTGTTTGGAATCCTGGAATATATTCAAGGCTCACACTTTGTAGATACTGGCTTGGAGTATAAAGTGTGGTCCTTTTTGTTCAAAGTCCATTCTTACCCCTGTAACAGCTACCTCATCTACCTCTACCCATGACAAGTGCTCTGAGTGTGTTTTTGGAGCAGCATACACATTGCTTTGTGGGAGCTACAGTGAGCAGCAAAGTTGCTGGCATCTAAATATTAAGGATCTGTCTTACCACTGATTGCTGTGAATGTTGCTTGTGGTTATAGACACAGAAAGTAGCCAAGGAGTCATCCCTTAGTATTCCCATTAAATTAGTCCCAAGAGATTTAAAGGGCCATCACATTTTCCCCTCTTTATATTTCTTTGTTTCTGCCTGTTGAAAGTGAGACATTTAGAGACTAAGGCTTTCCAAAGAAAACACCTTTAAAACAGAATTTAAAAAATCATTGCACATTCCTAGGGAAAGGTATGAACTAAGTAAATGGTTAAGAAAGCTCCAAGTTTATACCCAGGTAGGGAAGAAGAAAGAAACAGAAGAAAAGGGAGGAGGAAGAAAGAGAGGAAGAGAGAGAGAAGGAGGGAGGGAGCTCTGGAGAAGAGAGTCTGATTTCCATTGTTGACACATGATTCATATGTTTAGTTTTCAACATAAATAACAAGGCATTCAAAGGAACAAAAAAATGTGGATCATCAAATATTAGACAGTACTCGGAGGAGACTAAGTCACAGATTTACTAGCCAACGACGACTTTGTTTTTAACTGTGTATGAAAAAAGGATTACATGGAGAATTACTAGAGTTTAGAAATGCAATAAACATATTTTAATGAAAATAAGACAAAACAATGAAGAACTGAAAATATAGTAACTGAAATGAAATTTTCATAACAGCTTTTTAAAGGCAAATTTAAGGAGGCAAAAGAATCAGTGAGCTGGAACATCAGCTCACTTGTTATTGCCAAGTCAGATGATCAGAAAGAAAACTTGCATTGCCTCATAGGCCTGTCCGACAACATGAAGCTGACCAATAATGTGAGAATCCTGAGAAAGGATCTTAAGTTTAGAACAAAGTCATTTATTCAAGAAATAATGAATGAAACTTTCCCAACTTGATCCAAGAAAATGAGACATGAATATAAACAACCAAGAAGTCTAGAAAATTTCAGTAATGAAGGGAACTACAGTAAGTCAAGCTGCAATCAAACTGTTGCAACACAAGTACACACAAAAACGTCGAAGAAGACTGATTTGAAAATTAAAAGAGAAACCATTCATTCCATACCTCCATCCTCTATGGGATGATTTCTTATCACACGCAAGCCCTCCTCTGTGGGAGGATTTGCAGGTGTCTCAAAATGACTACTGTACATGCCTTACAAAAACTAATAAGAAACTAATAAGTAATCATTGAAAGGATTCCTCGACATTAACATGAAAGAAAACATAACTGAGAAACAGCATTTGTGTAATAAAAATGCATGGCCAATTATAAAGGCTAATTAAAAAATAAAAACATTTGACTGGTTTTTTATATGTCTAATGAATCACTGTTAGGAAGCAGAGCCCTGGAAGTCTCTGACAACCACACAGAGTCTCTGTGACTTGTGGGTGCCTCTCCAGACAACCCCCAAATTACAAAAACAAATGTAACTTTAAAAACAAATGGAATATATGAAATTCTTTGCCTCACATCTTAGTCAATGATGAAAGGCTGTGTGTGTGTGTGTGTATATATATATATATATATATATATATATATATATATATATATATATTCAACATGGGAAACAGAACAAGGCACTTGTATTTGCCACATCTATTCAGTAGAGCACTGGAAGCTGTAACCACAGTAACTAAATAAAAAGACATCCATGTTGGAAAGAAAAAAAAGTAATAAAAAAAACAACCTGCTATAAATTATATGACATTATCTGTTAAAAGAATAATAACATTCTAGTGTTAAATAAAATCTAGAACTAGTAATGATATCAATTATATTTTAGAATACAGAATCAGCATATACAAATCAATGGTGATGTTATACATTAGCAATAAACAACCCAAATAGGAAACTCAGAAAACAGTTCTAATTGCAATACATTCAAAGATAAAACATGTAAGAAATTATTTACCCAAGCAAAGACATGAAAGACATGTACAACAGATACCACACATATTGACAAAAAAATTTAAGAGTCACAAATGGGAATATAATCCTTTTTATAAATGGAAAGGTCTGATATCATTAAGATAACAATGATATCCAAAGCAAACTGCAAACATCATGTAATCAGTTCCACAAAGGAGGTAAACATTGTATTGACTAAATCTCGGTCTTTTTATTTTACCAATACTCAGGAGTCAGATGCTGAAGTGAAAACCTGCCAGCTCCGAGAGGCAGAGTGAACAGCCAGCTGACCTTTCTCCTCCACCACCATCTCAGAAGGAGGACTCTGTCCTGCTTCATCTAAATCAAAACCCCAACCAGATGTCCCTCCCATCAACTTCCCAGGCCTCTCTCTTTCTCTCCAGCCTCCCAACTTCCTCTCTCTATGGTTATTTCCAGTCAACTAATTGCTTCCTCTGCCTCTTGACCTATGGTTGATTTTATTTAAATAGCAAAATCTCAGGGTTCACAGTGTGATCAACTATCCCACAACAGGAAATGATGGATAGATATGACTAAAATACATTGCATATGTGCAGAATTTTTTCACTAAACAAATGAATAATATGGTTTAAAGTACAGAGAAAATAGTAAGGCTGGGGAAATGAAAAGACCCCTTGCCCTGCAAGGTAAGGACCTCAGTCTGGATTCTCAGACCCACTTGAAGGTAGATGCGGTTGTACATGCCTGCAATCCCAGCACTCCTGTGGTGATAGCGCATGTTGAGATCCTCGGAAGCTCATAAACCAGTTACAGTAATATAAGCATCAGAGAACAGCAACAGACTATGTCTCAGCATGGCCTCCACACGTATGCTATCACATGAATACGCACATAAGATTTAAAAAGAAGAAAGAAAAGCCAATTTACATTAGCATAGCACATGGAACCTTGAAAATATCATCATCATCACCACCACCATCACTGGTCCTTCTTTTTTTGCTATTTCATTTTGATTTTCCAGTTTTTACTTCTACTGTGGCTATGTCTGCAATATAAAAAGCTTTGGATGTTGTAAAAACCACGGTTATCCTTCCATCCAATTTCCGCAGGAATTTACTTTCCACTCTAACATAAAGTATTTTGTTTGAGATACTTAAGTTAAAATATGTGGCATCACAACACTAAATTCAAAAGACAAATTCCCAGCCTCCTGATTTCCTACAAGTACTTAAGAAACTATAAAAACTTTTGTAATTATTTTGGTTTTTTTAATCAGACACTATCAGTTTTCTATAGTTTGTCTTAAATAATCAATATTTGTCAACATTTCTGTTCTCTCCAGAGGGTAGCAATTAGAACCTAGTAATAAATTATCATTAATGTACAGAGTTGTAAGTGTCATATGTATCTTATAAAATAAACATCTGGTAAAAAACCATGAGTGAGTCTATATATTGTAAACTAGAAAGCACTTTTCAATGTTCTTAAAAGCCTAAATAACTTTTATTTCTTTTCTAAAATTAGAGGCTTTCAGAGTAACATCATTCTTGGTTTATAATCTTCATATTTTCCCCTGGTTCAGCATTTTCCCGTCCTTATTTCCTTCCATATGTCTGAAATAGTCATTTGAAGCAGCAAGCTTACGTTAATTACCAGAGACAAGTGTTAATGGATTTTAATTTTGCTCTATTAGAATTTATGCAAATTTTGCTGTGTTGAGATTTCAAATAAAATTCTTACAGTCACAACCGCTTTTTTTTTCTTTTTGCTGTTGACTTTACTTTGTAAAAGAGAAAAGTTTCTATTAGTATTCAGCGATGGAGACTGTTGATGGCAATATTCTTTAACGAAAAATAGGTGTCACCAAATTATCTTTAAAACTGTGTGAATTTCATTAATTAACACTGAGCTAGCCTCCCTAAATGTTCAAGTATTCAGGTACGCTTTGTGGTCTGCCTGCTTATTTTTCTGACTTGTTCCTGCTTGCTTGTTTGTGTCTTGATCAAAAAGATCTGTCATCTACTCAACAATGTTGCTTTTCACCTGCTATTTCTTACAACTCAGGTTTATGACAAAGTGGATTTGGTGACAAAAAAAATCTGCTAAATCAAGAAAAGATACAAAAATGTTTATATATTTTTTCCTGGCCCTATATTTACTTCCCTAATTTTATTTCAATATAATCATGTCCAATGGCCACAACTATACTGTTGAACTGTGTAGTATTAATCACTGAATAATACCCTCCACAGCACCTTCTATAGTTTGTTCACACAGATTTTAAGTTGCAAATTTTTATAATAATGTAAAACTGGTACAAAAGTTATGTGATGGGCCATTTTGTGTTGCTGTAACAAAAATCTTAAGGCTGCTATCTATATAAAGAAAAGAGGTTTATTGTCTCTTGCTGTTGGGGACATCTAAGAGCATTGCACTGACTGCTTGGCTGTAACAGATGGCATCACAATGGCTAGAGCATGTGTGGAAGAGATTTTAAGAGAGGCATTGGGCTTATTGACAACAAACTATCCTTGAGGGAACTAATGTAGTCTCACAAAACTTGACTCACTCCTGCCGGGCAGCATCAATCCATTCACTGGGATGGTTAAAAACAATCTAGTTAGATATTGATTGACCCAACCTCTTCCACCCTTGGAGAACCAAGATTCCAGCTCATGAACTTCAGAAAAAATAAACTATACACACAGCATGCTGCTGTCCAAATTTTCCACATCAGGAAACTGAAGTGTTAACTAGTTTCCAAGTTCATATAACTAATACCTAGAAGTCTGGATGGAACAAGTCTTCATTGACTTACTCTATGCAGAATGTTCTCTTATACCATAGATGCCTTGATCAAGTACTGGGAGGTAGAAGGCTGATTTACATTAAATAACTTCTCAGTTGCTCAAATATAGTAATTTAAAAAGAAGTTCTCTGATGCATCTCCTTTCAAAAAGTAGAAGCTCATCCCTGTTCTTGACAGCAAGCTGAATTTAGAGACATTACTACAGCATAAACCAGGGATGCCACTCTGATCTTACATGGGAATTTCCGTAAACTATTCAGTTAGAGGAGGTGACTTGCATTCAGTCTCATGGACAATACTCGTAGTGATCCGATGTCAGACTGCATGCATCACAGGACCACATGCGTGAGCAGTCTGGGAAGCTCTAGAGTCTCAGTGATGCTACATGAACTATCATCCTGTCCAATATTTCCAGAGAGACCCAAGCCAGAAGAATCTCACAGCCACTCTCAGGTTCCTGACACTCTGAAACAATGGGAATAATATTCCTTTTGAGCCACTGAGAAAAGGTAGTTTTATGTCCAATTGATAACACATTATACATATATACACTTATTCTTAGAAATGGGTTCAGGATAAGACAGATGTTGGATCCTTGGATGGCACAATGGCAGACAGAGAATTTTAAACTCAAAGGGCAAAGTGGACACCGAATCTTGGCTTCCTGGAGCCCAGGTGGGTGGCATCCGTCAAATTGACATCTGGGTCTTGGAACCAGCGCTTCTGAGATTAAAAACCTAACTCAGTCATTCACTGTATATCATAAACAGATTACTGTGACTCTATGCCTCTGGTTCTCCATATGCAAAATGTGAGCACTTGGGGATTTCAGAAGCCTCTGTGCAGGTAACAGGTGATACCATAAAGGCAGCAGCACTTAGCTCAGTCTCTAACACACAGTTAAGGCTCAATACATAGTCAATATTCTAATGAGGGGCAGTACAATGGACTTATAGGTGAGCAGAGGAAGAATAGAATTGGACTTCATGATTACAATACTTTGAGTTTCAGCAGGTCCTGGGACATGCCATGTCATTTAGTAGGTAGGTCACATGGTACTCAGTAGCTCATAGCCCCTGAGACACATGGACTAAGGATTTCCTGATTTTCAATTATCTGTGACCAACAAAGTCACCAAGCAGAGCATCTGGATTTTCTTTAATCCAACAAAATATGAGCACAGATTCTACTCATTATTCAAATGATATGAAATTAGTGCTATGTGAGGTATGAGCACAAGGAACCCACAAGAAGTAAGAAAATGGATAACAAATGAGTAAGGAGTCACACAGAAAGACTAGTTGAAGAACAGTTGCTCCGCTTGGCAGCATTGCTCCATTTTTAAGACTAAAGGCAATTCCATCTTTACACAGAAGCAAACGACCTACAATTCTGCTCTCAAGGATCTGTGTTCGAAAGAGAAAACATGATGGTTTTTTTTTGAGCATTGTTCGCAGAAACCACCACAGATCTTTGTCACCTACACGCAATGAAGCACTCGCTTCCTCCTAAAGTGAAACCCTGAAGCCCTGTCCAAATTGGCAGTGCCTGGTTTTAAAAAGCAGGATTTGGAAAAAAGCAGTAGTGGCCACTGTTCTAATTAATGCCAGACTTCTTCAAAGAGTGTCCTTCACCTACAAGTGAAACTAATTATTAGTCTTTTTCTCCTAGACCCCCTCACTCTGGTATGGAAACAGCAGCAGCTAGGTCATCCCAGGCAGATTTTCTTGCAGCAAATCTGTTTCCAGTTCTTGGGTTCACCCTCCCCCACTACCCTTAAAAGAAGTGTTCAGGAAATAGAACCCAGTAAAATGATTTATAGTAGCTCCAGTCTGGTGGAGAACATGCTGCTATTGAAGCAATGAATTCCAGTCCCTCCTTGGCCATGCCCAGGTGTAAACTAACGGAGTTAAAAGAGGCCGACAAGAGGCAAAAAAAAAAAAAAAAAAAAAAAAACCACAAAAGGGGGTTCATATAAGGGATGTGGGTCAATGTGTAAAGTGTTTGCAATTTATACATGAGACCTGAAGCCCAGTCCTATCCCTATGTAAAAATGGAGGCATGGAGGCATGCACCTGTCATCCAGTACTGAAAAGGCAAACACAGACAGATACCAGGAACTCCTGAGCTGGCCAGCTTGTCCTAATTGGCCATCCCAGGTTTCAAAAAGAGACCCTATCTCAAAAGCAAAAGGGACATACCCAGGATACTTTAGAAGTTGGTTTCTCAATTCTCTACATTCATGTATACCTACACATATGCATGCACCCACAGGAAGTAGGATAAAAGAGAAGAGGAAGAGCTGCCAGTAGGCATCATGGCACTCCTTCAAATATCTAAGGCTAACCCCAGAAAGGAGGACTATTGTACCGCACCCATGCTCAAAAAAATCTCAGGACTGAAAGAGTCAATTGGTATGCTCTTGGCTCAGTACCACTGTTTAAATCTTCCTGGCCACAGCAGTGAAAACTGGAGCTTGCACACTTAAAGAGGTTCCCTCCATTACGAAGCTGACCAGAGATAACCACTTTGTTCTCTTCCAACTACATAAGAATTTACAGCAGGCACCTGATGGCGTGAGCAGCTGAATCCGTCATTCTTCCTCAGACACAGTGCAGCAAGGTCTTCATTTCCTACTTGCTGTTCTGTTGTGGACAGTGTCAGCACAAGGGCTTTCACAGCCATGCAAGCCACGACCCTGCCTGGAGCGTTCTTCTAATGTGTTAATGGATAAAGCAAGACGTGTGGTGTAGAAATCCAAGCCCATGCCTTGCATGTACGAAGTTTCTAGGAAGCAGAGGCACCCTTGTAAAGATCCTTCGTGGTTAAGCTGTGTGCTTGTGATTCTGTGATTTTGGTCCTGGGAAGATGAAGCCCTTCCAAAGGAATGACAATGAAACAGTGTCATTTGCTCTGATCCCTCCTCCTCCTTTTAACCCAGTGGCCTTTCCCCAACTTATTTCTGTTTCCCCAGCTGTCTTTGTGCATATCCAGATTCTCCTTGTATCAGAACTGAAGTGCTGGGGACACAGCTCAGTGATGTGGCACTTACCAGTATGCCTAAGGCCAGGAGTTTAATCCCCAGAACCACAAGGTAACTTGATAGATAAATAAAACAATTGACCAAGAAAATATTATCATGCTGATTCCACTTCTCCTAGGTCACAATTGTTGAAAATTTCATTTTAGAAATACACAGATTTGAATATCCAACTCAAAGTCTGCCTTCCCTCCTGGTAGCTCTGTGGTGATATGTTACATATTTAATAAAACCTGGAATATCAAGAGATCAACCTAAAGTCAAACTAAGCAGAAGTAGCTCCAGGAGTGCTGGATCTCTGTGAGTACAAGGCCAAACAGCTGGGCTTCAATGGCAACACCTTTAGTCCCAGCATGGGGAAAGCAGGGAGTGGTGACCATTCCATAACTCCAGAGACAGAACTTTCTGTGAGTTCAAGGCTGACTAGCAAATAGAGTAGTTCACACCTTTAATCCTAACCTGGGGAGGGTGGGGGGACAGGCTTACAAAAACATCAGGCAATTAGAAGCGACCAGGAGCAAGGCTGAGGAAGCTGGAAGATATCTGGATGAGATTTGATTGTGGTGTTTCTCTCTTTGATAGTTCAGCCTTTCCCAGATATCTGGCTCTGAGTTTCTTTTCATTACAACCAGAATTCATGTAACATAGCTCTTCTCCCTATATTAATGCAGCTGCTTGCAAATGTGCTGTGCAAGTGCCTGAAATATAATGTCCTCTGTTTCTATCACTAAGGGGTTTATGAAAACCTACCTACATTAAAAAAAAAAAAAAAGTTTGTGAGTTGAACAGAGTCCAGGACAAATCATCCTCTCTCCATCAGAAACCATTTTTGTGACCTGTACCCTTGGGTTTTCCCTATTAAACACTATGCCCACTCCGCCCCCAGGCAGCTTTTTGGAGGGTCTTTCTTGCTGGTGTCCTTGCCTCTGTGGTCCTTCAACTAATGGTTGTTCTTGTTTGTGATTGGCCATCTTCAATGTGCACCTCATTCTGGACTCCTAAAGTCCCTGACAGAAGGTCAATAATAGAACCAAAAGAGGTAAGCCAGGCAAGATGAAAACGAAGTAAACATCAGGGCATGAGAAAGAACTCCCAAAGCATCATAGGTATGAAAACGCCCAAGGAAGCCTACATTTTGTGGAAAGAAAAAAAAGCAAAGTGAACAGGAAAGAAAGGGGAAAGGCAGAAAAGAGAAGTCAGAGAGCCGAAAAAGAAAGAAAAACCAGGACAGGTTCCTTCCAGAATTTTCCATTTCTTCCTCTGCTGCAATTTTCCATCTCTTTCTCTGCTTCAACAAGAACTATATTCAGTAGAACCAGAAAGTTCACAGACTTAATGGTCATGGATTTGGAAGTATTATGATTTAACTGTTTTTTTATGAATGATTTATTGAGGGAATGAGAGATAAAGTTGTAGGAGTCAGTTCTCTCCTGTCTTCTAACATGTGGGTCCCAGGGATCAAACTTCTGTCCTCTGGCTTGTAAACAAATGCCTTTCTTTACCTGCTGAGTTATCTCACTTGGCCATGAAAGACCCTTGATAGAAAGAAAGAAAGAGAGAGAAAGAAAGAAGGAAGAAAGAAAGAGAGAAAGAAAGATTTAATAAATTTTTATTGAGAAGCTTTTGGTAATTATTTTAAAGGAAATAGAAGGTTTTATGAAAATAAGACAGTCACCAAGATTGTGGTCATTTTTCTCCTATTTCTTTTTAGCCATATTTTATAAAAGCTGCTCTTAGGTGTAAGAATCACCCAGGGAGCAGGTAGACTATTCAGATGCCAAAGTCGGAGAGACATGAAGAAGATGTCCCAATAGGTCTCCAGTGAGACCATGACTTCTGCATTTCTTAACAATTCTTATCTTCGGAAACTATGATGTAGTGATCTCTGGCTTTAAAAAATGTGTTCTACAATTAAAAAAAATACACTGTTTGTCAAAGAAAGGGAAAGAGATACAAAAGTCACCAATTAAAAATATTTTTCTTTTTCTTTTTCTCCAAATTTGAAGCTCTTAAACATACATGAAAATCTAAAAGTGTGGTACAAATTTAAATAAACATGAACTGTGCATTTAAAAATATGTTTTGGAAAGGCGTCTAGGGAAATGGGTTAGTAGTTAAGAGCATTTTCTCAGAAGACCTGAGTTTAATTTCCAACACCCACATGGCAGCTTACAATCATCTGTAACTCCAGTTCCAGGACTTTTGATGTTCTTTTCTGGCCTTTGAAGTAACTGTGCATGTACAATGGTGTGTGTGAGTCTGTGTGTGTGTGTGTGTGTATGTATGTGTGTGTGTGTGTGTGTGTACACATCCAGACAAAACACTCATACACATAGAAAGTAAATAAATATTTTAAAATCTGATTTGATACAATCTTCACAAATCATTAGGTTAATTTTAAAAGGAATGAAAAGGTCAAAACATTCATTTTCATGACATCATTTTATTACACTGCTCACATTTTTTAGGTGGTTAAATACATTTTTAAGCATGTAAATAAATTAAGAAACCATACTTGAAAGTGTGTCTTGCCCATTTCACAAAACAATTCATCACCAAATACATCTAGTACATTAAGGCTTTGATCTCAACTCTCAAGTAACCATTAGGGTAATAGTTACATTTGAGGTGATGGTAAGGTCACTTGACCCAACTTACAGCTTCTTTCCTCAAGGAAATTTCCATTCCTATTATCAGCTTCCAAATAATTGGCTGGACGCCCAAGCTTTCCTACCTTACTGCAGAGCAATAAATGTGCACTTGGGTGAGTGCTGCCAGTGCTGGTGAGAACAGCATCTTGCCACCGTGTTTCTTATTAGACTCTGTATAGGAAAATCACCTAGATTTTTCTTTAATCACCTTTGTGGTTAAATTCTTTAGCCTTAAATGTTGTACTTTCATCTTACCTTGTGTTTCCTATGCACATCTGCTTCACATAAAAAAGTGAATGGTCACTTGACATGGGTTGTAATGTCATCATGTCATTTCATTCATTCTCTGTATCCTAGCTAGTTTTCTGTCATCTTAACACGAGCTAGTGTCATCAGGGAGAAGGGAGCCTCATCAAGATAATGAATGTCCTATGAGACTGGGTTGTAGACAACCCAGTATGTCATTTTCTTAATAAGTATTTGATGGGGAAGGACCCAGCCCATGATGGGTGGTGTCATGTCTGGGCTGGTGGTCCTGGGTTCTGTAAAAAAGCAGCCTAAGCCAGCCATTAAGAGAAAGCTAATAAGCATCACCTTTGCATGGTCTCCACATCAGCTCTTGCCTCAGAGATTCTGCTGTGTTTGAGTTCCTGCCCTGACTTCACTTGGTAATAGAATACAGTGTTTATTTAAACCAAATAAACTCTTTCCTCCGCAACTTCCTTTTGGTCATGGTATTTCGCCAGAGCAGTAGTAACCCTATTTTAGACACTGTGGGCCTTGGGGAGTTTTGTTTTGTACAATTTCTTCTTTGTTTTTTCATTGAAAATAGACTTTTTCCATACAATGTAGTATGATTACAGCTTCACATCTTCCAGCTACCCCTAGATCTTTCCTATTTTCCTACCCACCAAAATCTACACCCTTTCGTTTTTTTCTCATTAGAATACAGATAACAATAATAACAATAGTAATAATAATAATAAATGTTCTTAAGCAGTCTAGAATAAATTTAGGCAAAGCTTAAAAATCTACTTGGCATCCAGAGCTTGCAAGACAGATTTTTAACATTAGAAAGAAAAATCTTACCTCATAGCATGGGGGCTCTCCAATATTGTTTATATTAGGAAGACGGTGGAGATTGGGTGAGAGATGGCTAGGAAAAGCTTGCTGTCTAGTTTCCATCACTGACCAAAAGGGCACAGAGCTGACTACAAAAGAAAGCAGAATTATACTGTCATTATATATAGTTGCTCACTGGCTTGTGTTGAGTATCACTTTTTCTACCTGGGCAGTAAAAGGAACACATCATTGCTAGCTGCCATGTGGGTGCTGGGAATCGAACCTGGGTCCTCTGGAAGAGCAGACAGTGCTCTTAACCACTGAGCCATCTCTCCAGCCCCACACGGAACACATCATTGCTAACAGTAAATCTATAACAGGAGCTTTGCTTTAGTCCAGGATATACTAGAGATGTTGGTTTCCAACACGGTGAATACAGTAACTACCTAATTAAAATTTCAGGAGGGAGGGGGAGATTAGTGAGATAAGTCAATGAATAAAGTGCCTGTTTCATAAGCATAAGGAGCAGAGTTCAGACCCTGTCCCAAAACCCATGTAAAAGTGGGTCAGGCATGATGTCTGCCTAAACTCCAGCTCCTATGGAGGTAGAGACAGATAGTGTGGACTATTTCTTCACACTGTGTGAATACATGTCACTGTGATTGGTTTAACAAAGAAGTTGATTGGCCAATAGCTGAACAGAATAAGGTTGGGCAGAAGAACCTTCCTAAGAGGATACTGGGAGGAAGAAGGACAGAGTCAGGAGCTGACAACCAGAGGCAGAAGGAGCAGGAGATGAACCTGCCATGTTAATAAAGATACCACCACATGGCAGAGCTTAAATAAAGAATATGGGTTAACTTAAAATGTAAGAGCTAGTTAGTAATAGGCCTGAGCTATTGGCTGAAAATTTATAATTAATTTAAGCCTCAGTATGCTTATTTGAGAGCAGCCGTGGGGCAAGAAAACTTCACCCATAGACAGAAGATAGCTGGGAAGGGTAGCAGAAATTATTAGGCTCTGGGTTCAGCAGACCTTGCCTCAATAATAATAATAATAATAATAATAATAATAATAATAATAACAATAATAACAATAATAGAAATAAACCATGATCAAAAAAAGGCTCTCAACATTGACTTTGATTCTTTGCACACAATCACACAGACACACATGCACCCATACATGTAGTGGGATTATGTTCTGGCACCTTATCCCTCCTACTGGTTTAATAAAAAGCTGATTGGCCAGAAGGCAGACAGGAAGTGTGGGCAGGGCTATTAGACTAAGAAAACTCTGGGAACAAGGAAGAGCAGAGCAGAGATGCCTGAGAGACACCAGTGAGATGCCAAGAAAGACAACCATGCTGCTCTGAGAGAAGGTACCAAACCACATGGCTAAACTAGATTGATGGAAATAAGGTGAGGTAAGATGAAAGAGCTAGCTAGCAATATGTCAGAGCCATAGGTCAATCAGTGTGAAATTAATACAAGCCATATTTGATTAGTTGGGGCTGAGAGTGGGTTCAAACCTCTGGGCTAGGCCAGAATGTCTGGGCCAGAAATTTCTTATTATACACACACACACACACACACACACACACACACACACACACAAACATCCTTGGGTTTGTTCATTGTCTAAACTCCAGGAATAAATATACTGAACCAAGTAAGTACAATATTTTTTAAGTTCTTGAAATCAGAACACCTGTGTTTAAATATAGCTGTTTCATCATATTATTGCATGATTTTTGTACACTGAAAATGAGTCTTTGCCAAGGCACATTCTGATTGGTTTAATAAAGAGATGAAAGGCCAATAGCTATGCAGGAGAGAATACTTAGGACTTCCAGACAAGGAGAGGAACTCAGGATAACTCTAAGAATGTGAAAGAAATGTTAGCAATATGTAGAATAAGTCAGATGTACATGTACATACAGAGTAGAAGTAACCAAGCCAATGATAAAATGTAGATTAATAAAAACAGGTTAATTTAAGTTATAAGAGCTAGTTAGGAAAAATCCTAAGCTAAGACCAAGCTTCCATAATTAACAATAAGTCTCTGTTTTAGTATTTTTGAGCTGGCTGGCCATGAAAGTCTGACTACATCATATTGAATAATGTGATCTTAATAGAATAAAATGTTGTGTAAAAACACAAGATTTTTGCCTTCACAGAGTATAGAATCCAATGTGGAAGATACAGTCATCAAATTTTCACCAAAGCAAAACATAAATCTCTAAATCTCATACAGTATGTTCTGAAAATATAGTTCTGAACAAATAGCACAAACTCTGGAAAAGACTTAGTAAGAAAGGGGGTGTGAATTCCATTTTTAAAGATCAGTATGAAATTAGCTAGGCAAATTGTTAGCCAAGAAAGAGGCCGTGAGGCAAATGGACAGGGACAATAAGAGCTGGGGACAAAGTAGCTATGAAAGGCAAGCCAATGTGTCATGATGTACTCAAAAGAAAATTCAGGTGGCTAAAACACAACACAAAACTGAATTAATATGATAAACAATAAGAGTCTGGGGTCAGAAGGCAAGGCTGTAAGATGTTATACTTAGATAAGGACTATTTTTTAAATGTTTAAAAAAATATGCAAAAAAATAAAAATAAATAAAAAAATATGCTGAGAGAGCAAACTCTGGCTGTACATATTCTGGATAGATGCTCTGCCACTGAGGTAAATCCTAGCCTATATATTGTATTTAGGATTCTGAGCTTTCATCTTAAACTTTGAGAGCTATTGAAAAGTTGTGAGATAGGATGTACGCTAGTTACTTTCCTGCTGCTGTAATAACATTGTGACTAAAAGTGACTTGTAGAACAGTTTCTTGGGTTTATGGTTCTAAAAGGAACATCCATAATGGAGGAAAAA